>JZLH01S0324810.1:6926-21617 GCA_001188425.1 Eucidaris tribuloides | reverse complement strand
AATACAACAGCGGCATGCACTGCAGTATAATCCGAATTAACCCGCGCTTTAGCTTGACGTACGCGTATTGACAGTGCGAATGCGTATACTCTTATATGAATATTCATGTATTTTGACATATGAATATTAATGACCGGTTAACTTCCGTTACTTTATGTGGACTCGAATAGTGCCTACCCTCCGAGTTCGTTTGTTTTTTTAAATCAACAATAGTGGCCGGCCTCTAGTAAATTTACAGTAGGTTCACATGTTAAAGACATCATTTGAACTAGATATTTAGATCGTATCAAAACTACCCCAAACTTACTAAAGCCATGAGAATTATGTTTTGGGTCCATTTTGAAAGTTCATACACGAGCATGGTGTACACCTTGTAGGCTAATGATCGAGGGCTAATGATAGGGACCCCCCCCCCCCGGCCCCGGCAAAACAGACATTAAATAAAATTATGCTACGCCTCGATTTCAGGAGCAGATCTAGTTTCGGTAAGGGGGGGGGGTTGGGTTGACCCAGGGGTGTCGATCCATGGGGGGGGGGGGGCAAAAGTGAAAATTATCACAAATTTTCGACGCGCGGCAAGTTGCAATACAGAATTTTTGAAAATTGTGAATCTTTAATAGGATTTTTATGCAGAAGTTTAATGGTTTTGTAGTGCTTTCAGGGTGTTTTTCTTTGCACATCGCATTTTCACATAGCAGCCCGGGGGGGGGGGGTTAACTCCCTAACTCCCCCTATAAACTACGTGCCCCTCCGTAGTTACACCTCTGCCAACGAACAAACTCAAATATAATTTATATTATCAATACTGCATTTAAAAACATTATTTTCTGTAAAAATGAGATACTTTTAAACATGAAATTGTTTATTTTTTTCTCAAAAGTGTGTGAATATAATTATCAGACACTACATTTTCAAGTAATGTAATGTTAGAGATCAACCCATATAGTCCAAAGAAATGGGCCGCGTGAATTACTACACAGTCATTATTATGGTGGAAAGCCATGCTGCGAGTTGCTAGGAATTCCCATTATTTTATTTGTTTTGGGGTTTTTTTAACAGTGTGCTGAGTAATTTTCAATTATTATATATATCTTAGATAATAAAATATATATATTGTTTTCTGCGACTTGTTAGCATATTATGGGAAGTTCCAGCAGGATGAGTCCACCGGGAAGAGTTTTTTTTTTTTTTTATCAAAATGTCGTTCGCTATTGTATACCCGAAAATTGATGGTGGTTTAAAGTCCCCCGTCCCCCGTCCCCTCCCCCCAATCAAAAAAGTGCACATTATGAGCATGAGCATGCGCTATCCCTCAGTTCAAACCAAACAAACCCGCTATTGTTACTGGTGTTATTATCATGTTTTCTTTATACGTTTTATTCTGTTCAGTATTTTTTCATGGTGGTGGTGGTGCATGTGGTTGTGAAGATTATGATGATAATGATGATGATGATGATGATGATGATGATGATGATGATGATGATGATGATGATGATGATGATGATTATGATGAAGATGGATGCATCAATATGTAATGTGGGTGTGTATGTGTGTGTATGTGTGTGTGGGGGTGAGTGAGTGGGTGTGTGTGTATGTGTAGTGTGTGTGTGTGTGTGTGTGTGTGTGTGTGTGTGTGTGTGTGTGTGTGTGTGTGTGTGTGTGTGTGTGTGTGTGTGTGTGTGTGTGTGTGTGTGTGTCGTTTGTTTGTTCCTGAATATTTTATTTTCTTCTTTATTTATTATTTATTCTTTGCACCTTTCGTCTCCCAAAGAGTTTGCACTATAATCCCTCACCAGTGCATGATGTTTGCTTGATCGCATAAAAGTACAATGCGACGTTCTGCTAAAAAACAAGACCCCCCCCCCACAAAAAAATCATAATAAATAGATAAACAAATAAAATAAACAAAAACAACAACACAAGCAACAACAACAAACCCAAAACACAAAATAAAAACAAGACATAAAACAATACTAAATGGTTTCAGCTGGGTACATTGATCTAAGGACATGATCATATAATTTTCCTGCCACACACACACACACACACACAAAACTATACTGTGTGCCGATGTTCATATCTTATTATTATCAGCTAAAATAGTTACACACATTTTGATAAGTTCCTGAATTTGGATATCAAAGCACATAGGATTTAAACCAAATTTTGGACTTCCATTCTCAAGGAAACTGACAAAAATTGAATTACACCCTGTACCTTTTATACCTTGACAGCCATTTGGTTACTTCTCGAATTGGTAATCGATCCCCGTCCCTCTTTTCTTGGGCTCAGGGGCCTCGATCCATGTTTCGGATTCGGGGACAAAAATGAAAAAATGTCCAAAATTTTCGGCGCGCTCTGCATGCGCGCCAAATTGTAATATGGAATTTTGCACATTGACGATTTTGTATGTTTAATAATGGTTTTATAGTGCTTTCCAATACTTTTTAAAACATATTTGCATGGCATATTATGATTTTTTCAAGTTGTCAAAATTATTGATATGTTTGCCCCCCCCCCCGATATTTTCATTGGGGGCGATCGCCCCCCACCCCCCGCCCCCACATCGACGCCTCTGCTTGGGCTTCCTCGTGAAAATCTCCCCAAAACATTTCTCTCAAAGGTACTCTCTTTCTGAAGAAAGTACAAACCCCGGGTACAAACAAAAACGCCCTGAAGTAGGCGCCGGGATCTAGAAATAGTCTATCGGCTGTGCATGCCAGTTTGTTGTCTTGTGGAATTGACTCTTAGTTCTTGATGATAACATTGATGTAATTCAGAGCCGTTTATCACAATGATGTGATGTAATTCAGAGCGGGTTTAAAAACCCGCTCTGATGTAATTCAGAGCGGGTTTCCGCTCTGATGTAATTTGAATAACGCCATCAGTCGCCAGAACCTGCAGCATTTCCATTGTCGTGCAGACTTATGAGGCTACGAGCGCTTTTACAATTGTTACTTTGAAATATTTAGCAAAACATTTCCCTTTGGGTCAGTCGTATACTTTAAATTTGAAGAGATGAACATTTAATTTATTTGATATGATTTATTTACTATGTGTATGGTCGCTATCTAAGCAAAGCTATGCTTTTGATAGTTGGTGCTTCTGCATTTAGTCCTCCTATCAAGTAAACATAAACCCGGTCCAATAAACAAGTCTGAATTTGCACAAAGTTGGCTTCTTATTTTCGAGACTTGTATCATTGCAATTATAAGTTTATCATACTCCCAACTCACAATGAATTAATTATTGAAAATTTTCATCGATTTAAATTATTGTCTTGTTTCTATAATGTTTACTATTCAGATTGCAAATATAATAAGTGTACATTATTAGTACATTCATTTCAAGCTAGTCAATTATGAAATATATTCGTGTTTACATAATTTTCAAGTGTCTTTCTTCCTGTAATTTATAATGTAGAAATCATGAATAAATGTCTGTATATGAAAACCATGAATAAATGCAGAAAATAATCTGCCTAAACATTTATTTGGCTGCCCACTATCTTCTCTATAACAATAAAACAAAACTGACATTGAAAATATAATAAATATTACTTTGATACTGAAACAAAAACATACAAAAATTGTAATATTTGTCATTCAAAATGATATTTAGAAAAATGATATTTGTGAATATTAGAGCTTTTGATAAAAAAGAGGAACCTTTACATCAAAAGAGGGCGTGCATATAGCTACGAGTGCTAGTCCATAAAATGGACAAATGCCTCTTGTTTATCTTAAAACTGAAGAGGTGAGCAAAGAAACGAAACTAAAGTAACCATCATCACCATCACTACCACCTCCACCACCACCACCTCCACGTGACTACCATTAACACAACCACCACCACCACAACCACCGCCACCACCACCACCACCACCACGTGACTACCATTAATACCACCACCACCACCACCACCACCATCATCATCATCATCATCATCATCATCATCATCATCATCATCATCATCATCATCATCATCATCATCATCATCATCATCATCATCATCATCATCATCATCATCATCATCATCACTACCACTCTCCTCCCCCTGGCCGCCTCCTCCTCCTCATTCTCCACCACTTTATCCTCCTGCTCACGTGCCTCCCCCACCACCATCTCAACACCGTCACCATCATATTTAATTCACAGCCCTTCCCCAAAAAAAAATACCGGGAAGGGGAAGGGGGGGGTAGGAGAGAGAGAGAGATGGTAATCAAAAATGTTGTAACCATGCGTGTACAAATAACCCAAAGCTAGGATTTCAGCGAATTGTCAAAGTGACCCCAAACGAGGATTTGACACGAACAAAAGTACCCAAAGCAAGGATTTTTCTTCAGGTATACCCCAAACGAGGATTTTACACGAAAGCACCCCAAGCGAGGATTCATCCAAAAATATTCCCAAATTACCCCAAAATTATGCCAAACGCAGATCCGCGTTTTGCTTTAAAAAACCACCCCAAATCCGCGTTTTCGTGTAGACGCACGATTACCATGATTTAAAGGCAAGGTTTAATACATGAGTGCCCCCGGGAATAATTAAAGGCAAGGTTCACCCTGACCACAATTATAAAAGCAGAGCAATGAGAGAAACATATAAATAAAAGTTTGGCGAAAATCCACCAAAGAATAGCGGAGTTATAAGCTTTCAAATTTTCAATTTTGTGACGTCACATACGAGCAGCTCCCCATATGTCATGTAATATTAATTCAATAAATTGCCCTTTTTAATTGGTTCATGATAAATGAATGTTTTGTTTTCATAGTAGCATTTATGAAATAACGTTTCTAATTATTATATTGAATGCACAGGTAACATCATTTTCAATTTTCTGAGAAAATAACACTTAAAGAATTTATATTACATGACAATGGGGGAGCTGCTCGCATGTGACGTCACAGAATTTAAAACTTTGAAAGTTCATAACTCCGCTATTCTTCGGTGGATTTTCACTAAACATTCATTAATATGTTTTTCTCATTGTTCTGCTTTTATTAAAACCAAGTTGTCGGCAGGGAGAACCTTGCTTTTAACTGGTTGGGGGGGGGGGTGTCAGGAGCTACTGTCAAGTGGATGAATACTTTGTGTTTTAGTTATGCAGTCATTGTTTTGAAGAATACTTTGTGTTTTAGTTATGCAGTCATTGTTTTGAAGAAAAAAACAAAGAACTTAAAATAAAAGAATTTTCCGTGGAAAGACGACCTCCAGTTATATGTTTGAATGATGGAATATTTGCTCATTACAGATCTTGGGGTCGGCGTGGTGGATGCACTGGGTGGATGAGGAAAAAAAACATTTGTTTCTTCTACATGTAATTTGCAAATTCAGAATAAAATGGAATTACGAACGTCTATTTCACTCCGATGCTAAAAATAACATTCGCAAATTAGTAAGTCTACTGAGAATATCATGTTTCATACAGTTTTTAGCAGCCTATGTTAAAATAAAGTACATATATCGTATGATAATTCAGTTCTTAATTATAAAATTAAAACCACAGCTTCGCGAATTTTACCGAAGTCAACCGCCCCCAGACCACCAATTGTACATAGCGCAGACACAGGCGAAGGGTGACTGCATGCACTGCATAATAAGATCATGAAAAAATGACGTCATCCATAACATTGTACAGCTGGAAGACTTCGGACGATCTACTGTGTGTCTAAAACTGGGCTTATGTGAGATTTTCGCACCGATTATCCGCCGGAAACCCTCTTTAGCTTAAAAATCCAGGAAGACAAATTTGTCCTGATTTCCTGCTTCCCTGTGCTGGCTTTTTGTAGCGCCAGACTCGTCGCAATACTGGCCTCGTCATCGGACTCGGATAACGGTGGATTGTCTCCGCCACCGGCTAAAAAGCAACGCGTTTCTACCGCTGCTGCCAGTGCAATGCAAGCCAATGATGTTGACTCCTCGACTACGGCCGCACACAATGGAGACGCAAGTCCACACAGTAGTAACGGGGCTGGACCCGGCGGAGCCGCCGGAGTCACAAACGGTTCTGCCTCTGGATTTGACGAGGAAGTTGCAAGAAAAACGAGTACAAACGAATTGTCCCCATGCGACAGGGACATAGTTCGTTTGATCGGGCAGCATCTCATGGGACTTGGCTACCCGTAAGTGGATCATTCGAAAATGAATGAGGAGATTAATCGAGATCTTTCAGTTTCACTGCTTGTTTGTTTTTTGTTCCTCCATTTTCTGTTTTTCTTTTCTCTTGGAGTATCTTTCATGTCTTTCATTTTCAGTATCACTGTACTGTTGATGCACTGTTGATGAAATGTTATGTAAGTGATTTGTGAAAATTAAAATACAAAATGCTGCGCTTCCAACTTGGTAAGTAAAACGATTGATGAGTATGCTGCTCAGTCCTGAACATTTTTCAGGTTTTGTTTATTCCAGATGTGTTCTACCTCATCCATGGATGGAGCTGGATGTGGTGCTTTGATATAACGCACCGGGAATTGTCGTGCAGACAGACACTTGGAAGTCATTTGTACTTAACCTCCCACAAAATAATGTTGATCTTTCATCAAATTTCAATTATTGATTATTTGAGAATCATATCTATTTTTTTACATTTACAACATAGTGTGAAACATGATGAGGACTATTGAGATTTGCAAAAGTAAAATGCATGCAAAAATTTGATTCTGGACATCTTTTTAAATGCCAATACACAAGACTTACTGAAGTATTGCTCTTTAAAATTCATGAGTTAACATTATAATTCAAGTTGCATATACATTAGTGTACTCTGAATATTGTTGAAAACAAAGCTATGGCAAATGTTTTTTTGTGGGCCAATATCTCTCTAAAATTGGACATGTTTGAAAGTTAGAGTAGAGACAGGAAGATCCTGCCCCATATGTATGAAATCATTTTCTGTTCACATGAAAAAGCATGAACAAGTCAAGGTGCTTGCTGCTGAGTGGCTGTTCATAGATTGAACATTTACACCTTTAAAAACACTGTGAATTTGTTAAGATAAAAAAGGAAAAAAAAACATGCAATTGTAACAAAAAAAAGTGGCCAAAACCTGTACTTAGGGGACTAGCCAATGTACATGTACATATGCATGTAAGTATAATTAGTTTCAAATCATTCTGGCATGTTCTTAACCATGCCAGCTCTCTCCAATCCTTGTTCATTGGTATGAAAAAAAAAACATACATTTTTGACGGAAATTATTGGCCCAAAACCCGAGTGTTCAGCGATTGTTCTTTCGTATACAGTGGTCTTCACGCTGTGCTAACTTAGCGGTGCCATACCGGTGCGTGTGCACTCACGGCTCGGAATGAGATTAGCGAATCAACCTGTTGCATGGTTGATATGTAATCGGAAAACCACGTGCTAACTTCGCTTCCAGGGCCATGAGTGCGTGCGCGCCGTGTATGCCCACTGTAGCTAGCGGCAAGCGTGAAGTCCGCTGTTTATACGAAAAACAATAGCTGATACACTTGTGTTTTGGCCAATATTTCGCTCCAAAAGTCTATATTTTTTTCATCAAAATGAACAAGGATTGAGAGAAGGCGTATTTAAGAACATGCCCAGAATGCAATTCTTGAATGGTATTTTAGAACTGCTGTTGTGCTTACATTGGCTGGTCCCCTGAAGATACAGTGTTTGCCAAAATAGTTATAAAATGATTCTGCAATTTGCAATGCCTGTTTACTCCGAAAAACCACATAGAGAAACAGCCATTATTTAAGCATCTTTTTGCCATAGTGCAGTTACAATATCAAGTAGGCATATTCTCAGTGCACCTGTGCATGGACTTCACTCTCTGACTACAATATTAATCAAGGAGTAAGTTCAATCACGTAGTGGTACCATTTGTTGATGTGACAAATAAGTTGCACCTAGACCACCCTTCATTTGTGTTACATGAGGTTCTGTACTAAACACAACTAATTCACTGTGCAGTCATTTATAGCACAATGAGAGTACATGTAGCTTATGCTTGTAGGCACTTCCTTTGTGATGGTAAAACATGGCTAATATGAAAGTATTTAATTATAGCATTTTCGTATGAAAATTACTTCCGCATGTCATATCCAGCAGACATGTTGCTATTTTTGGCTGGAGACACTTGAATAGAATCTGATACACATTTGTTGTTTTTGTTTACTGAAAGTTTGCAGTGTTTTTATATACTTATATCTTTCAAATACCCTCCCTACTCAAAAGTATTGCAACATACAATTAACGCATACAATTTACGTTGAAGGGTCTTTCTAAAATGATGTCCTAACTCCGTTTATTATTGGAAAATTACAATTTAAAAAAAAATAAATCAATGAATATACTTTCTTGTTCCTTCTCAAGGCGCGGAAAGATTATCAATGCAAGCGCGCCCACGACAGAGAGGATGAACATAAACAACTTTAACCTTTTTTTTATTCCCGTCCCGGGGGTGGGGTGTTAATTAACACTAGCTATCGTAATTCGGTTTCAGATTACCCAATGAAACTGTTTTAATGGTTTGGAAAGACTTCCAGCAAACAAAAAAATGTCACTATGATCCTCTGAAGGGTCTCAGAAGAAGACCACACCCCTCGAAGACGAAAGTGACCTCCTATCTTCATAAGACAGAGGTAAGGAGGAAACGTGCCAAATTTGATAAGACCTTTCGAAGATATGATTTTTATCTCTTTTCTATTCTAAAGGCAGTTTACTATTGTAAACATCTTAAAATTTACTGTCATGAGACTTCTCAGTACACTGGATATAATGATACGAGAGGAAAAACCATCATCTTTATGAGTAGCTTATCCTTCCTTGTCACTGTCTCTATGAAGAAGGAGGGTCACCTTTCGTCTTCGAGGGGTGTTCTTCTCTGAGACCCCTCAGCAGGAACACATTGATCATTTTTTGTTGCATGAGAAGTTTCCCAAACCATTAAGAAACGTTTCTATTGATAATCTGGAAACCGAATTAGCGATGCAGTGTTATACACGACCCCACCCCTAAGGGGAAGCAAAATAGGGTTAAAATTATGTGTCCACCCCTCTGATAGTGCGGCGCGCTGCGTTATAATCTCTCCTCCTTGACCGAGAAGGAACGAGAAAAGTATATCATTGATTCTATTTTTTAAAATTATGTAATTTTCCAAATAATAAAGGACGTTGAGACATCATTTTAGAAAGACCCCTTCAACGTAAAATGTATGCGTTATATTGTATGTTGCGAATAGCTTTTGGTAGGGGAGGGTATGATACGCATAAAACAGCGTGACACTGGGGCTACCGAAAAGAAATTACCATTTTGATAAATTATTTCATTATTATTTTAGCACTTTACCCTGGGTTGCAAAACTGTTTAAAAAGGTTATGTTTAAGCTGAGGAAAATAACATCTTTAGCTTCATTATTCACCCCACTTTTCGTTAGTAATATTACTTTTTGTGTCACTTGCGCAGCGCTTCTGCATCATAACCCTGAACCATCGGTGTATATAATCAAGAAATATATTTTTAGCAACAACAGAAAGAGGCGCTAACATGTGTGTATACTAAACGCGTACATAGGGACAACGGTACCGGGGTAACGCGGCGATCATCATATATAGCGTCTGGACTTGCACTCTTACCGTAGGCCGATGGTCACTAGCAAGTGAACACGGGCTCGACACTAGGCACAACCATTGGCCGACATGTCTTCCGACCTCTCCATTTGCCTAGGTATTGAAGTCATCGTAGGTCGAGAGAAACAACGGTAAAATTTTGCACCTTTACTATGTCTCGGGCTAAGTAATATAGAGTCAAATATTTTAGCCGAAGAATACTTACACTGTGCTCCAATTAGACTTGAGTCACATGGTTACACATTTTATCATTCTAGAGGATGGGGAAAACCTTTCCAAAGAAAATGTTTTACAAAATGTTAAATAAGAAAATAACATGATGTGTTCACAAATATTATCTCTCAACTACAGATAATTATTTTCCCATTGACTTTTCGCCCTTCTCCACTCTCTCTCTCCCCTTCGATGTGTGCGATTGTATTGCAAGCGGTGGAATACCAAATCTGAGAGATTGTCAGTTGATCTTAGTAAATGGTTTACTTGGTAGTTCTCTTAAAATAGATATTTCTTTTATTTCTGGGTGGCCGAAGGTTTAGGTTACATTTTTTGTGTTTTGGCCAAGTGAAAAGATCTGAAAACTTGTGATAATTTTACTTGCCATAGGTGATACAAAAATAGTTAGTTGGAGCCCTCCAATCAGCGGGTCGGCAGGGGGCAGATGGGATGGAGATTGATAAGGATTAAAACCATTTGTGCTGGCCTCCGCGAAGCACCTCGGTCTCAGGACCTTTCTCCCGTCCAGCCGACTAGGCAACTAATTGTTCGATTCACCACATAGTGTCCTTGCCCATTATAAGTGTCATTTATGTGTTGGAATTGGGCATGACCTTGGTGTACTACATTATTAATCTCGTGTTTAAAGGGTATCGAACTGTTCCATATGTTGCAAAACGGTGGTTGATGAGACTCAGTTTAATTTTTTTTTTAGAATATGATTTTTTCAGCGATAAGTTGGAGCAGTCAGAGAGGCGAAGTATGAATCATGTGTTAGTAAAGGTCAAGAGAAATGTTAATGTAGAGACGGTCACCAAGTGAATGGTGAATATGTGGGCCACTTTTCATTCAAAGTACTCGCGCTCAAAGGGTCAATGAAGTTAGTCCATTATGCCTGGTATCCTAACATGCTGCCTTCTCTGAAATTTCAGAAATTGGTATCAGCAAAGGATAAGGGAGAAAGAGTAGGGCGGTGGGGAGGAGAACAATATCTAACAAGTATGTAGCTAGGAGGCTAGCAAGTATGAACCTAATCCATCATCCGGGCAGAAATTTTTGTGTGCCCTGCATATGTTGAAACTTTAAGTTACACATATGCAATCGTTGGTCACATTCACTATAACATTCCAAAACATGTTCTTGTTGTCAACTAGTAAGCAATTATATTCAGGGTTTAGTGTTGATGAATGAATTTCTTTGTGCCTCATAAAGAGATAAAGTTATACGCTTCTTGGAGCATGAGCTGTATCATTTGAAGGTAGCCCACTGTCTGCCCAGTGTTTTTACTCGAGAACCCGACAAATGCACTAAATGGATGAATATTTGGAGAAACTGCCTAAACTACTGAATGATTGAAGAAAGGAAAAATGTAGGTACTGCGGAGTGTGGGATACACATGTTGATAGAAATGGCTACAGCGCATAGACTGGATATCACGATCGAAGGCTGACAACTCGTATCGTCACTTGTATATCGCAATGAGATTAGTGATAGAAGTACAGCAAAATATGATACAAGCAGAAGTGTGCATAAATGGAAAATAATGTCTGACATAGGCTATCAGGTCACCATAGGTTAAATTGCACACCACTGGCTTCATGGGCCGCTAACACAGTGTGGTAGATGTTATCCGCATATGTTTGATGCTTAGAAATTATCACCTCAGATGGCTAGGTGGTCTATGGATGTTTGTGCACCTATGCATATGGATGCATAATGGTTCTCTCATGCTATTCCATGTAATTTACAATAATTCTACATGACATTACCTCGACCACCCTATTGGACTAATGATCACTGTTAGGCGCTGATTGTTCTCCCTATGTCACTTGCACAGCGTCAGTGTGTGGGTCATTGTGGTTTAGCTGTCAATTTGATTTTTCCCTCACGAATAAAAGCTCTCGATACTGACAGTACCTGTTACTGTGTTACATAACTGGGAATTATGCAGACTTATTGGTCAATTTTCGAAGATATGGATTCTATTGAGATTAGTTCTCTGGCCTGAAAAGGTTTATTGGTATGTGCCAGAATGTTATTATGGGTATTTTTTGGATGAACGCTGGCACTTATCACAATAGATTTGGGTGGTGTCAAAGTTCTCTGCAAGTGATAGAGATAAATTGCCCCAGGGCAAGGCTTAAAGTAAAGTGTATAGAGGAAGTAACATTTTTAATGAATCATATACTATGGAGATCTCAGGGAAGTGTATCATACGCCCAGTGCGAGGAAGTAGCGCTGAGAATAAAGTGCAATTTTCTTCCCACATTTCTATATTCATTACCTTGTATCTGCCACAAGGTCTTTTGTTTTCCTGAAAGCATTCTATTGAGCGTCGTAGCACTGTATCTGTGTCTTTATTAAATGTTTTATTGTTTTTATGTATCAGGCTTGATAGCTTGAGAGTAACTTATTTGTAGTGACATTTTCTCTTATTCCAGGTCAAATGTACTGGTATCTCGACGGCGGTCCGTGTGACATTTATATATTTCGAGGAGGCTGATCAACTACTATCTCTAGGAGCCAAGAGGGCGGTATTTTTAGCTCACCTGGGCCAAGGCCTCAAGCTGAGCTATTGCTGGCGTATCGTTTTCGTCCGGTTCTGTATCCGTTATGTTTGTACTAGTTGCGTATAAGAAAATAAGAACAGTCTATGTAGGAGTAGTCTTGGGCTCGTATACTTTACACATTTTCAGTCTAAAATTCTTTACTTCATACAGATCGATGATTGGATTTGGCGCCACATTGGCAGAAGATGTAGTGGTCCTTATGGGAGGGATAGTGTGGGTAAAGGTTCGATTGTAAGGACGTCTCTCAAATAGTACACCGTAGGGGCTCCGCTTACGGGCCAGGACAGGCGCCCATATAAGCGGCAAATGTATGCAGATAGGGTAGTTTCAAACATCATCTTCATCTAGATCCAGTAAGTGAAGCTGAATGATTCAATATAGTTAGCCACTTTGTGTGTGTAGATACTATATGTGCTGACTTAATGTTCCTCATTGACATGCCCAGGGTAGGTGCCGCGAGCCTATTTGGGCCCCTAAGGATTGGCAACCAAGGGGAATGGTGTGCTGAAGACCAAGCCCTTTCTGGGCAAAATTTTCGGGTTGGGCAAGAATTGCTGGGTAGGGCCTTATATCGAGGCAGGGGCGGGAATAATTCACAGTTTCACATCCGATGGTTTTTATAAATAGTGACAACGTTGGTTTGGGGAATGATCCTCAGGGGGAGGACGAGGAGGCGGTCATTCTGGTGGCAATCGGTACACGACCCGGGCCCCCTTGGGGGATGACCAGAGGGGTGCTAGGCGCCCCATAAAGGGCCGCAAACTTTACGTTCTCAACTTATGTACATTTTCTAACACGATAGTCCATTGTGCTAACCAAATTTGATTTGCTCTGCCGAGAGCAGGGAGCAGATTGAGGACAGATTGGAGAGTGTTTGGGAGATATGCTTATGAGGCATGGAAGGTGTTGAAAAAATAGCCGGACAAAGAGAGCCTATCGGTTGAGTTTAGGTGATAAACAGGGACCTCAATTGTTTTGCGCGTCAAAGTTCACATATGTCTAGCGTCAGTGTTTATTGAGAATATAGCAATGGTCAAATGACGAAGCACATTGAGCAAGACACTCCGTTAGAATCATATAAACCATGCAATACGTAATCTATCTGCTGCTCTAATTGTTGGTATTTGGCCATTTGCTGACTAACCTTGTTAAATTGGAGTAATGGCGGCGACTGGTCAACAAGGGAAACAGTTGAAGGAAAGAGGGAGTTTCATCCAAGAGCGTCCAGCTATAACGCAGTCAGGGCGACATAGGGAAGTTTCATAGAATGTTAATTCGAGGAGAGTACAGAGTTGGGGATACTAGGGGCCATGCCTTGCTTTTTATATAGAAAAGGGATGTTAAAAATTTAATTTAACTTCTGCAAAATCAGCTATATGGCCAAGGGGATGCAAGTTTTCCAACTGGTTCATTTGGCTTATGTTTGTTGCTATTAGAGTTAGTACAAGCTATACAATCAAGGCTGGGTCTCGCGCGCAAAACCAGTATATCAGATAAACTGGGAGTGTTGTTTATCTCTAGATCTATATGACAGTGTTAGATGGCACCGCACATTCGGAGAGTCTGCGGACCTCTCATGAACAGGGCTTAGACAGTCCCTCTCACAGTAGATAGGCGTTGGTGGAGAAGGCCTCCTCTCGGGCTCTTGTTAAGTCCTGAAAGCTTGTCACTACACAGGAGGTTTTAAAGGAGGGTTGTTGCGATTTGGGTGGCGCAAAAAAAAACAAACAAATTCATTCAGGTCTGAAGCTGACCTACATGTATGGTGCAATAATCGATACGAGACTATCGCGAAAAAAAGTCTTGCTCTGCCCGAAAAAAATAATCTCTATCTGTGGTGCGCATAATCGTGATACAACAGAGGGCCCCCCCAAAAAAGAGGTCCCCGAGCTGGGAAGAATTTTTATCTAGCATGGTGTTATCTCGCCATTCAATGGTGCCTCGGTGCTATCTATTGCCCGCTAATGATATTAAAGGAGGTGAAATTTGTCGATAAAAAAAACACAAGAAAACCCCTCATTTTCTTTAGCTGGAAGCCATTGTGAGGGGCAGCTGCGCCCCCTTCGCATACTACCTAAAAATTCACCCCAAAAGTATGGTTTAGTGTGACAAAAGAACACCAAGTGAGTGCAGTGACGTTGCAAGAGAAGCCTGACACATTATAGAACATTCAAAAAACATAGGTTATGGCATGCGTTCGCGATGGGATAGTGTGTAGAATAGCTAATTGTGCTATAGTAATGAACATCGTTATTCTGTTACAGTTGTAACCGGGCACACTGGAATCCGTTTTTTGGTAGCCTTCGGGCTTCTTAA
>JZLH01S0324766.1:13957-33655 GCA_001188425.1 Eucidaris tribuloides | reverse complement strand
AACGTTAACGTACGTACGTACGAGTACGAGTAGTGTGTGTGTGTGTGTGTGTGTGTGTGTGTGTGTGTGTGTGTGTGTGTGTGTGTGTGTGTGTGTGTGTGTGTGTGTGTGTGTGTGTGTGTGTGTGTGTGTGTGTGTGTGTGTGTATTGGGGTGGGGGGGGGGTGGTGCAAGAATTACCCGGGTGAACATACATTTAGAAGCTGCCTTTGCCGACTTCGACGTTTAAGGGCAATGACATGATTGGGTGAAATTAAAAAAAAAATGCCTCTTGAACAAAACTGGTTGAAAGATACCAAAGATACACCAGCTGGAGCGTATCTCCTGGCTGGAAGGGTTTGTCTTGAATTCGTTTACTTACGGAGAATCAAGCATGGACATGCCAGCACTTTATTTCTTTCATGCCCCGAGGGAAATTACTCCCATAGAAAGCTACACAACCAATTTGTCTGTCACAAGGCATACTGATGGAAATTATTTGATGAGTCAGCTTTTGACTACAAAATTATCACAGTAGAATCCTTGCACAGTTTACTGAATTCTAGAATAGTTTTTTCCCCAAGTTGGGGAATTCCCCCAAGGTCCCAATCATGTCATTTACCTCTTATTTACACATTTTGAAATGTTTCCATAATATACACAAAATACAATAATGAAATATGATGTATACAATTACATCTGTGAAGACAGACACCAAGGATACACCTTTTCCAGACACGTACTGTACAATCAAAATAATGGCAAAAGAGGTATTTTCAGGTAAGGCTGTTACAGTTCTTTCTTTTTTAAGATGTCAAGGCGTTGAAGTGTCTCGAGGTTCCTTCGTGCAGCTTTGAATACGGATATTCATCTTTGGAAAACGCATAGTGCAGTCTAAGTTTCATGACGTAACCCGTTTAGAATTAGTTTAGGAGTGGCGCCACAGGGGGAGGGGCAGAGGGGATGGCCGCCCCCTAAAATTGTCAAATACTGAAAAAATCATGGGGTTTTGGCAGTGTTATTAATGGAATTTAGGTCTTTGGGACATTTCCGCCCTCTCTTAGATTTTACCCTGGCACCGCCCCTGAAATAATCAAACCCAGCACGCAACAAACGAACACCAAAATATGCTCAGCACTGCGTAATTCACTTTTATCACATGAGCGCAAATGTATATCATATTCTTTATCATCAAATTGGAATATTTTTTTCATCTTAATTTCGAAATGGAAGAAGCTCAAATTTCTCTTTCAGAAATGTCACTCCTCGTGTTAAACCAACCACCAACTGAAGTAAAAATTTAACATAAATGTACAAAGTAATAATGCCCCCTTACACCTTTATACACAAATATAGAATACTATTTGAGAGATATGAAGGCTGATATAATTTCACTTAAAATTGAACGTTTTACAATCAATGCAAAAACTGGCTGCTCAATCTCGGAAACTAAATTATAAAGAAATGTTGACAGGTTTCTTGTTCCTCTGTCTGATCAACTCCCTTAACCGAGTGACGTCATTGATGAGTAGTTTCATTTCATTTCTGAGCTGAACGTTTTCTATTTCGAAGAAATTCGATCTCGCAGCTCTGTAGTTGGTTAAGAGGCGCTTCGCGTCTCGACATTTCTTGGCGGCGAGGTTGTTACGAATGCGCTTGTCACGATATTTCTCGCCCGGCGACATGACGCGTGTACGTTGGCGAGTTAGCTGCCGCGGGGTCGGCGAAATCACATCGGTCGGCTTGATTTTGGCATCGGCCAAAGCTTTGGCTGCTTCGACAAGCTTCAAATAAGCGTCGGTTTCTTCTTCGGACATCGGTCGAGTGGGGAATGGAACTAGATTTTTAGCAGCGTTTAACTCGTCCTCGATGGTGGGCATGAAACACGCGCCTGGTTCCTGTTTCGGTACGAACGACTGATGGTGGAACTCACTGGCTGATGGACCGGGAACAGGGTCGACGCTACACGCCACGCCGCTCCCTTCACTCGGTGGAGGAGTGTCGATGTCTATCGGTTCTTCCTTGATGTTCATCACCACGGATTCATCGTATGTCGGACACTTTCTCGCGGAACATTGTTCGGACTTCGGTGATTCGACGGCTGCTGGTTCGTCGCACGGATAAATTTCCGGCGGAGTTAAGGATCGGAGCATTTTGGCGCGAATCTTGTGCGGTAGTCTGTTGATCTCCGTCGGAGAGAGTCGCGAATGGGAATCGGACGAATGGGGCGACAATGAAGGTGGGCAGTGCTCAGAGTCTTTCGAAGGTGACTTAAAATTGGTACTGTTCGCTACAATGGGTGAATCGACCCTATCGACAAAATGTTCGTGGGCGTGGCTGTCGTCGACGCACGATTTCTCGCGATTCCGATTCACAAGCTCGGACTCGTCTGGCGACGATTGCTCCTCGGAGTCCGATAAATCTGTCGGGGGCGTGTCCAGCGGACGTCGACCGATGCCCTTCTTGGACGGTGGGGGCACAAAGGCAAGCTGCGGAGGGAGGTGTGTGTGAAGTGGGGGAATACGGACATTAGAGTTTCCCGGCTCTACGGGACTCGGGACGGAGCTTCCAGATGTCGAAGCAAAAGGCCACATTACACCGGGAATCCTAGAAGCAGAAGCAGCAACAGCAGCATTACGGAAGTATTCCAAAGGAGCATGTTCAGGATGGATGAGGGGAGTCACTGGCCCGGTGGGGACAGGAGGACGGTATGGCGGAGCAGCAGCCACTTGCGGAAACATGGACGGAGTGTGATAGGCTGGCGGAGAATTGAAAACATGCGGTGCTCGATTAGCGGGAGGGGGTGGGGCTCTCTCTTCCCTAATGCCTCCATGTTCTGGTTGATCGCTCGTGATGCGCTTTGGGCTATTTGTCTTGGTGCTTCTCCACTCCATCATCATCTCTTTCAAGTTATCCAGTTCGCTTTTCAAATCCTCGTTCTCTCTCGCTAACTTACTCACGCGATGCTCAAGAATCACATCAGCCATCCTCCGTTTCTCTCTAGAGCGTTTGGCAGCCATGTTGTTCTTTATTCGTTTGATCCAGTAACTCGAGTCTTTCAACTCATTCGGAACAAAGTCCCGCTGTTTTCTGGACTGGGGCATCTCAACGTACATACTATCCTCCGAGCTAAGGTTCATTTTCTTTTGCTGGTGAACGTCTAAGTCCGACTGGGTATCCCTGGGTGATGTAAGGTGTACAGCGGGGTAAACCATTTGGACGGGTTTCCGGTGTAATAACTGCTCGACCTCGCGTTGAGTTGGCGAGTGCTGGGCCTTGGTACTGAGATTTAATACGCCGTCCTGACTATCGAATGTCAATTGACGTTGAGGGCGTTTCGTGACGAATTCTGTGTCTCTCATAGTGACGACAGGCTGACAGCCTGGAGGCGAACGATAATCACAGACGACTGACGCAGAATGTGTGGGATCTGGAGATAGAAAAAAAGAAGACAAAACAAAGAAAATCATGAATACATACTCAGGAAAACAATACAATATGCAGCCTGTAAGACGAAGGCGAATAGTCAACTAGAGCTGTAGAGCATATGCAACGGATTTTACAAGTTGTGAGGTAAATAAACTGATGTTTGTCGCAAATAACAAAACAAAATTTGTAAACAAATCTGCACGTCGTGTTGCACTGTCCCCCATGATACTCTAGAGATAAACACAGACATTACACGAGATCGTCGTACGCCCCCTACGTCAGTGAAAGGATAGCCATGAGTACCAGCAGTATTCACTGCGTGAGGTTAGAAACTCGGTTAATTGGGTGATTCAGTCACATAAAGTCTCTCATAAAGTTTCTCAGAGCATGGAGGTAGACAGTAGACACCAGTCATTATTTTGTTGATTCCAGGTGCACAAAAGGTTCAATTAACCCCTTGAATTGGATAGTGAGTGCCGCATCACATAATATGCATGGACGGTTGAATCTTCCATTAATGTAGCAGTATAAAATTATCGCTTTATGAAGTCTCGAATTCTACTGAATTCATATGGTGTATTACTTGATTATAAAACTGAAACACAACAATTTCAGGTTATTTCACCGTCCTACTCCTTGCTTGAACTCCGAAAAATCAACGAACATTGCGATTGTACGTATCATCGTTGAAAATACGACCATGTAAAGTTGTAAACGATACACACTTCCAGATGTAAATAATGAGTTTTGCTGTCAAAATAAACAACAACAAAAGTAACTACCCCCTTTTTCAAACTACCGTAACTTTTTAACGGAATTAGTCTTAGCAAAATAATTTGGCAGTTTTTCTACACTCATTGACTAACTTAGGTATGAAAACGTGATTGATCCGTCATGCCATGCATGAGTGAGCATGCATTAAAGGCAAAAATGTCACTTTTCAAAAGTCACAAGGGTCATTTTGGGGGATTTGTGATGCAGGATTTTGACAAATTTTGTTTCTGGTGAATAATTAAGCGCTATTTATGTTAATTATCTATCGCTTGACCCCCTTGCACCTCCCCTGGCACTATTCGCATATTTTACGCTTCAATGAGCTCAATTTAAAATTTCCATATTTCTCAATTTTGAAATTGTAAAATCCATTAAGTTTATTGAAAAAATTGAAATCCGGTATTTTTCAGCAAAATGTATCTTTACATGTTGTACGAACGTAAGAGGTTTTAACCATGTCAAGGTTGAGTGAGCACAATTTATGAACAAAGCAAAAAAAGTCATTATTTACCATTTATTTTGGCATAAGAGATGACTGCTGTGACTTTTGAAAAGTTAATTTTTGCCTTTAATGCATGTTCACTCATGCATGGCTTGACGGATCAGTCACATTTTCACACAGATGTTAGTTAATAGGTGTAGGTATACTCCTGCCAAATTGTTTTGCTAAAACTCATTTCGTTATAAAGTTATGGTTGTTTGAAAAAGGGGGTAGTTACTTTTGTGTGTGTGTAATTTAATCTCAATTTTCATGCCCATAGACCAGAATGAAACGTTGTCGACATCTGTGGTTACCAAAAATAAAATAATAATAATATGCTCTCATAAAGTTTTATGTTATTCATGTACGTGCACAAGTCCAATACCCGCAGATTCCGAAGACATTATACAGACGACCTTTTGAAAGGGTTCTACACTGCACTCACTCATGGGTCTCGAATGTTAGTCATAAAATACTATTTTTAATTTAACCTTATCCCGACCCCTTGAACCTTACCCCAATCTTAATCACCAAAATCTGAGCAAGGCGAACTACGATCGAACCATCTAGTCCAAGTTTATACACTTAGATCAGGGAGTATCAAGGAGTTTGAAGCTCCAGACTACATTGGATTTCACACAAGTAGCAGTCGCAGTTGTGGGTGGAGGCGGAAGCGTATTGCGGTTACGAATCTTGTATAACTGTTGCATCACATAATTAGTCTGACTGCCAGACCATTATTCTGGAATCAACAACCAAACCTGTCTTCGCAGGGAAGGTCTGAAATTCAGTCTACATATTACTGTGCTTATAAAGCTGGTGGACTTCATATCGATACAGCCTAGCTGGTTAAAGGCATCTTTTAGCAATGTTTCCACCTACAAGTTTTTAAAAAAAATAAAAATGAAAAAAAAATCTGAGCTACATGATCCTCCATGCTACAACTTGTTATGATAAGGTCTCAAAGGGAATCCCTGAAACATTGTAACTCATAGTATTAGTAACAATGTTTTCAGTTTAAAAATCCGAGCTACATGATTTACCACGATAACGGTGTCTCTTGTAAGGTCTAAATATGAAGACCTGAAAAATAGCAGTTCAAAACGACTATTATGTGCTTTAAAAAGTGAAAATAATTGAGCGACCATTCAAGTACCCCCTCCCCCTAGACTGTTTTGTTGCAGAATCTTTGTCAACTGACAATGATAATCATGTGCCGATTTTTGTATTTTAAAAGTGACACTGACAGCATTAACTATCTGAAGTCAGCATTAACTATCTGAAGTTTTGTTTCAGAGGTGTTTATTTGTCCATGCAAACACTAGCAGATACGTCAGCTTGCAAAGATGGACAATTTTTGTAACTGAGGCTTTCAAAATGTTATGAAGTGTCTACATGTACATCACATAAGTATAATTAATTAAAGCGCACGGACGCCACAGTACATAAAGGGCGTTGGCATAATGCTCCCTAAGTGACCCTTACACAAGTTACACTGCAAACAGAAGGGCGTTAACATTTAATTACAGTTTAATTGCAGTTGCAAATCCTTGATATTTCTCAATGAAATCAAATTAATGGCATCTCTTTACGACTTTAGGTCCTTAGAAGTCCTCATTTAGTGCAAAATTGGGAATATCCATCTATCGTGGTTTTTCAAGTCAGACGTAATTTAATGCCAACGTCCTTTTGTTTTAAGGCGAACGTCCCATTACCAGCAGGTTCATGCTTTAGCTAAAGGAACATGTAGCCAGCCACTAACAAGTTAAGATTTTGAGTTCTTGCCAACCAATCAGATCGCACGTGCGCTGGCCTTCAGCTGACCCTACGTGACCGATGCATGCCGCCCGACATAGTCGCGCCGTGGTAATGTATGCACTTTTTGAATCGATAAGCTCCTATAGCTCCCCGTATAACCTCTTCTACCTCCATGGTATAACCGTTTCGGCAAGTTTTTTTCCAGGGTAAATAGTCTGCTATGCAGACTCTGAGTGGCTCGTGACGTGGAATCCCAGCGCACGAAGCGAGCCATGCAGCCTCTGTAGACATAAACATTTTGCACAGCAGACTTTACACACAGCTACTATACAGATGTGATACACACACTGCAAATGTGGGTCTACGATGTAGAATGTACACTAGGTAGAAACGTCCAAAGAACGTGTTTTTACTAGGGCCTTGCTGAGGGTGAGTGACACAACCCCTATTTCGGCTGTCTTTATCACCTTGTACCATAATTCTCACAATACTCACAATCGGGCTCACAATGCCATTTTTCATAACTTATTCCTGTTATTTGCTGGCTTCATCTTCCTTTAAAGGCCTACTGTCAAGGGTCAACTCAACCATGGAGAAGATGTGAACTAGTCTTAAGATACACGCACATGCTCACAAAATATAGACTGTTGCAGTGACGTAGTCTACAGATAGCAAGAGGAAAACGCTGTATATTACCCACTGAACTAAAAATAATTATTTTTAGTTCAGTGATATTACTACCACACCACCAGGATTTTACCCTTGCATTATGGGTAGCATTAGTGCCCCAAATTTAAAATCAAAGAGCAAAGAGGGCGTTTTCCATCGGTCATGACAGTGGGCCTTTAAAGGCAGGGAATCTCCTTTGCAGCCTTCCAGAAACACAACAAAACATGACTCATGCCCTTACGTTATTCATGAAGGATGAGTCTGTGAAATTTGATGATCAATAATCAACTACGATTTGCAAAATACGCAAAACACAACGTGTGAAACAGTCTGTGTGCGTGAGCAGAGTCGTCGATCGGGGGGGGGGGGGCAAAAAAATCGATTTGCCCCCCCCCCCCAATAATTTTGACAAATTGAAAAATTCATGATATGTAATGCAAATATACGTTTAAACAGCATTGAAAAGCACTATAAAACCATTTAACATGGCATAAAAATACTATTAAACATACAAAATTGTCAATTTTTCGACGCTTGGCGCGCAAAATTCTGTATCACGAATTTGGCGCGCTTCACTTTTGCCCCCAATCCAAAACATGGATCAACGCCCCTGTTACTGAGTAAGTGCAATGGCATCATTCAAGAACTCATCTGTTAGTTGAATATTCATCTAAATAACATTTGTCATATACAAACCAAAATGCATGCGTTCATTTAGTATTCTAATTATATGCAAACGCTGCTGTTGTTGTGTAAGCGCTATTTAATTACACAGTGTTAATTTGAGAAACAAGTTGTGAGTGAATTGTACGGGTGCGGAGTCTTCTCAGTTGCAAAATCGCTTAGGCCTATTATAGACCTGTTTGGTTTAGGTGCTGTTTTTATGCTAACGTTTAACTGGGGGCTTCACCATGCACATCAAAAACACTGACATCTCAATGCACCTGACTCATTACATAACCCTTTGAATTGTCTTTTCTTCTTGTTTCGGAAGCCCCCTCGTTATGGTTGACATAAACTCCACTGTTCTGAAACTGAATTGGTCTATACGGAACGAAGTTTTGAGTCATGTACTCACACGCTAGTTCGAGATTTCCAATAACGGTATCTTGATCCAGCCCTCCATTCATCAAATCTCTCAGGATGTTATGTCATCCAAGTTTGATTGAATTCTTTAGATCTGACGTAATACGCCAGTTCGTAATGTGCATAACAGACCAACAACCTAAGTCATTCGAACGAAGCTTGTGACAGCAGACATTTGAAAACATGAATAGCTCAACGTGAAAGATTTCATGCATATATTAGATGACAGATGTATCATACACGGGGTGAGGGTTTTCTTCTCAAGAGAATGTAAATTCTTGCTTCCCATCACTTTGCCTTTCAGATGCCTCACAAGAAGTAGTCTGAATTTCAGACTTCCCCTGTTGATTCCAGGATTCCAGAATAATGGTCTGGCAGTCAGACTACACAGGAAGAGTTATCCATGTCGTGAAGGATATTAGTGTGTGTTTGGGGCGGGGTTTTGGGGTCATTTGTTTCGTTCACCAAGTATAACTGGCTTATTAGTATTACCGTACATAGCCTTTTGCTAAGGCCCTCGTCCTCGCTGTATACCCGTGCACTGCACTGACGCGCTCCATTCGAGACAGCGAGAGGGCCTTGTCAAACGGCTATACCGTACACGGATTGTCAAAATTCGAAGCACAATAGTACATATCTTACGTAATTACCTATTATACCATCTCATTTACTTGTCACGCAACAGGCAGCTGCACTAGTCTTATTCCAAAACGTTCTTTTAATTAAACAGTCAAAATTTCAAGAGTTCGTTTTTGAAAGGAGTCGATGCCAGAAAACACCGATATTTTCAAAGCACGTAATGATCGTTTTGAACGGCAATTTTTCCGGGCTTCCTTTTTCAGACCTAGTCAGTAGGTCCATGGTTCAACAATGCCTTTACGTGAGAGATCACGCTTCATGACACCACTACTAGGAGATTAATGGATGACCCGTACTTGCCATCAACCTTGCCATTCACCTTTAGATCGACCTTGCCATTTACGTCTTCATCTAGTCTCATTTTATGAGTTGAAGTATAGCACTACATTCTCCCAATGTTGTGACAACGATAGATGGATAGACAGATAGAGAAAGATAGATAGATAGAGATAGATAGGTATAGATAGATAAATATGGAGAGCTGGATGGATAGATAGATTGATAGAGATATAGATGGATGATAGACAAATAGATAGATAGATAGATAGATAGATAGATAGATAGATAGATAGATAGATAGATTAGATAGATAGATAAATGCACGAAGATCGATGGACAAATGTATATATACAGGTATATATACACAGACAGAAAGATAGATACATACATACATACATGCATAGACAGACAGATAGATAGATAGGTCGATTGACAGATAGATTGTTAAAAATGTATTAAAACCCCAAATGAATATTTCCAGGCAAAAAGGATTTGTCTTGCAGTTGTTTACTCCAAGACTCCCAGGAGAAAACATTCATGTCAAGTATATATGACCCTCACAGAAACTGAACCCATACTACACAAAAAATGTGAATGCTACAACAGTAAATGTCCGGCTTTGAAATTTTCAGAGCAGTATAGCGACTCTAGCATTGTTGTGTCTCAATTTGAGGACTTTTCCAAGTTTTAATCTTGCAATTTCACTATTTTGATACCAGTCTGGGCTAAAATAACAGACTATAGTCAGTTATTCCAACTTAAATACAATAAAGGTCTGGCAAATATATCCTTCTAATAAAATGGTTTAAAAACGGGCATAATTTTTTTGCCAGGGAGACTCTTTCCGCCTCCATGATTATTGCTAAGCATGCAAGCGCAAGCACGACCATCTTCCCATCACAGAAAAAAAACACGAATAGTCTTGTGAAAGTTATCGCAAATCTTGATCCCAGCTTCATTTGACATGTATCGTGAATGGTGAGCTGAGCTGAGGTGACTTCGGAAATCGTATAACCGAGATAATCAATACAAAAAGAAGAATCAACAGTAAACATGGTAAACATAATAATTGAACAACCAATTGGTAATATATTTCCTTGGGATTAGAAATTCGTCAACGTCAACGTACCCGCTAAACCTACCTTGTATTACGTAGACCCGCACGCTGACTCACTTATTCAAAAGAACACATACACAAACATGTACTACGGAATTACAAAACCGGCGATTACATCATTCCATTATTGTACCCATCCGGTCGACAGGCAATCGCGAGATGGTTACGAAATAGAGCCATCCTTTCATCATGCGACCAAAGAGCTATGAGTATGAGACCTTGCTTCAAAAGTTGGTGGGAAACACCAGGCACAAACTATAATTCTACCTCTGTCCTCTGCCGAAAATATAAAATATCCATCGGTTGCCGGTTGTTCACCCACAGCCGCGTCGTCTGCATCCGAAAGATCATGAAGGCGCGAGAAAGGCCAGCCAGCGGCGAAAGTTTATAAGATAACGGTTAGTATTACAGAGAAATAAAAAAAATAACATTAACACGTTTTCATATTTACCTTAAAAATCCTACGTTGATCTCAACCTAACAGATACACTGAATACCGTTGCCAAAATTAGTTCGCATCTAGTGTCATAGCATCATCATAACTGCCGATGCAGGAAAATATGTCTATCCAGTTCCGAATTCTAAAGGGAAGTGTATCCTTACAAAGAAATCGATTTACAAACCTCACATCGCTCTAGTTTTAGCTGATGATTATGCAACAGCATCCACGCATGCGCTCTGGTGAGCAACGAGTCACATTCTCTGCCCGACCTGTAATAACACAAGCAGGCTTGTCTGGTCGAGGTCGCACGACCTCTCGTGGGGACGTTTTCATTACGCAATCGAATGAACGAGGTGTGGTTCGCTGCTACGTCGCTCTTGTGTCGATGTACAGGTTGACCTATGCGAGCCGTAACTAGATCACGGACCGCAGCGAAGGATGCGAAACCCGGTCACGTAATCCGCGGGCAAGGCCGGAATTACGTAAGCTTATATCACCGTAAGATGCCCGGTTGCAAACATCATTTGTCTTACACAATACCCAGACGACTGACTGATTGAGCTGAGATCATACTATGACCGCCTTCACGTAAAAGCTGATTAGACTATTCACTAGACCGTGAATTGCGATTGGTTAGTTTGTAAGTGGATCAATGAACGCTTAGAATGACTACAGTGATTAAATTACGAAAGAAAAATAATGATATGCCATTTACCTCTCCTCTACTATTTATAATCAAAAAAAGAATGAGAAGAATTGCAAGGAAAAGCTTTAGTATGTCAGTACCAATGGATATCCAGCCAACGACTGAAAAATATTTTTTTTAAATACCTCAAAAATACAGCCGGAAGTACTTTCATCTAGTTAGTGTAGTATCATATTTGGCTTTCTAAATGCAGGTGATGTAACATGTAGAGATGGTGCCCGGGTATTTTGTCTATAATTGACTTACAGGGATGGTTACGTATGTCTAGTAGTCTGACTTCTAGACGTTTGAATAGATAATCAGAGAGGTAGTAAGATAGATATGATAGATGGATGGATGAGTAGATAGATGGATAGATAGATAAATGGATAGATATATAGATATATACATAGATAGATAGATAGATAGATAGATAGATAGATAGATAGATAGATAGATAGATAGATAGATGGATGGATAGGTAGATAGATAAGTAGATGGATAGATAGATAGATGGATAAGTAGATATATAGATAGATAGATGGATAGATAGATAGATATATGGATAGATAGATAGATAGATGGATGGATAGATAGATTGGAAGATAGGTAGATAGATAAATAGATAGATAGATGGATAGGTAGATAGATAAGTAGATGGATAGATAGATAGATATATGGATAGAGAGATAGATGGATGGATGGATAGATAGGCAGATAATTGATAATTTTAATACACAATAGGTTCGCCGATAATAAAACATGTGTATTGATTTAATAGGCTAGGTCTGTATAGATATTTAATGCCATGGGCTATCACGCAATATGCGAATTTGCTGTCAGCACCTTTCGAAAAATAACTGATATCAAATCAAAAATTAATTGAAAAAAAAACACTTTGTGATTGATTATTACTACTTTTATTGAAAGTGAAAGTGGAAATGATGAAATGGCACCTAACAAATAAGCGGCTTTTAGTTATCGGTGCTCATACTACATATTTGACATAGATACCGTCCCTACTCAAAAGTATGCATTTTCAGTTGAAGGGGTCTTTCTGTAATGATGTAGTGAAATCAATGAATATTCTTTGTCCTTTCTTCTCCAAGGCGTAGAGATTATCAAATACAGGCGCACCCACGACAGAGGGGCTGGAACATAAAATTTAATATTTTTTGCCTCCCCATAGGGATGAGGTGTTAATTCACATTAGCAAATTCGGTTTCATATATTCCGTGAAACGGTTTTGATGGCTTGGAAAGATTTCCAACAAACAAAAAATGCCATTATGTTACTTTGACGCGGTCTCAGAAAGAAGACCACATCCGCCAAAGACGAAAGCGCCTCCTATCTTCATAAGACAGTGAAAAGTAGCACACGCCCCATATTTTAGACAAGACCTCTTCAAGTTATATTTTTTTTTATTCTTTCTCAATTCTAAAGGTGGTTAACTATTGCAAACATCCTAAAATTTACTGTCATGCGACTTTTCAGTACAGTTGGATATAATGATGTGGAAAGAAGGCCACCATCTTTAATTAGTACATGTAGCCTTATCCTTCATACCACTGTCTTATGAAGATAGGAGGCGCTTTCTTCTTCGCAGGATGTGGTCTTCTTTCTGAGACCGTTTCAGAGGAACATATTGAAATTTTTTCTTTGTTGGAAGTCTTTTCAAACAATGAAAACCGTTTCACGGGATGAAACCGAATTATGATGCTAGTGTGAAGTAACACAGGGAGGTGAAAAATTGTTAACTTTTATGTTCCAGCCCCTATGCCGTGGGTGTGCCTGGATTTGATAATCTCTCCGCCTTTGAGAAGAAAGGAGAAAGAATATTTATTGATTTTGTTCTAATAATTTGTTATTTTTCAATAATAAACTTTATTAGGATATCATTATAGAAAGACCCCTTGAACTAAAAATGAATGCGTTATATATGTTGCAATATAGGGAGGCCTGTGAGGGTACATTGAAATCCAATAACCCGTTCTAGAGTTATCGTTTGAATGAGCCCAAATCAGACATGTATGAGGCCTCGTGACTTTTGACCGTTCGAATCCATTAAACTTTGATATCTCTCATATGATGCTTGTGTTTGAATGAAAAAGTGAATCACTTCCAACTTTAGACATTTATGCTGTCACTAACAAAATATATACAGACAAATATCGGTAAATGAATTTATGTAATGGGGACAAAAAAAAATCTGTAAGCAGCACTGTCCTATTGGAGAAACCGAACGGAGGACACCACACACACGCGCGCCGCGCGCACACACACACACACACACACATCACACACACAACACACACACACACACCACACACACACACACACACACACACACACACACACACAACACACACACACAACACCACTACACACAACTACACACACACACACACACACACGCACACACACACACACACACACAACACACACACACACACACACACGCACGCACACACACACACCACACACACACACACCCACCACACACACACCACACCCTGAAAACACACGTTCTCCAGGAACGGCAGAAAAGTTCCCCCTGGTTACAAAATTATTTACACCCTTTTCTGTCTAACATTCAGTTCCATTTCCCCTAGACGAACACCCTCCCTACGCCAAGTGCGTAATGCTGGGGGGGGGGGGCACTGTGCACGTGCACCACCCACCCCCCCCCCGCAGAGAAAATAGGAGTTCCACCCTAATAGCAAAAAAGAAATTTGCATCACCTTTTCAACCCTGCTTTCAACGTCTGATTTTCTCAACTTTAGTTCCACCTCCCTAAGATGTGCACCTCCCTCTTCCACCTCCCCAAGATGTGCACCTCCCCATGTCCAAACCAGCCTACGCCCCTGTGCCCACATCAACCTTCCTCCTTGCGTTCTGAACCGATTTGATGCTATAATTGAGAGATTTGTAAAAAATAAATGTAAAAAAAATGGTGGACGCTCAAACACATTTCTCCTTGTCCTTTCCAGGAAGAAATCTCACTCACTTAATATCTTCAAATCTCGACTAAAAAAAATATTTTCTTCACCAATATCAAAATGAATAAGCCAGGTTCAAGTATGTGTATTGACAGTTTATTGTCTGTAGGTATTTGTGTTAAAGGCACTGTATAACAATGTTTCCGGTTTAAGAAATCTGAGCTACATGATTCCCCATGCTACTAGTGTCTTTGATACAGTCTAAAAATGAAGCCCTGAAAAAATTGCAGTGTAAAACAATCATTAAGTGCTTTAAAAAAGTGAAAATCATTGAGAGACCATTAAAGCTTTTCTCCATAGACTGCTGTGTTGCAGAATTTCCTATCGCCCGATATAAAATTAATGTGCCAATTTGTATCTGCACATATTGTACGGTACTAGTGACAGCATAACTGTCCAAACTTTTGTGTTCTAGGGTGTTTATTTGTCCATTCAAACACTGTCAGATATGTCAGATAGCAAAGTTCGACAATTTTTTAAACAGGTCTTCCACAGTGTTATATAGTGTCTTTAATGTAAATCATGTTAAGCGTGTTTGTGTCTGTAGTATGTAATCGTCCTGTTTTGTCCAAATATATTTCAATGTGTTTTAATGTACAGGGTCAGCCGTTTTAAGGAATGCTTACCTTTTTGGCCGCACCCCTCTCAGTGTAAATTTGATTTGTGTATATGTCATTAATTCATGTTATATGTCTGTGTTTACATATTTTCAGTTGTTTGTATCTTAATGTGTTTTTATAATGAGCAAATAAATTGAAATTGACAAAAATGAATTGAAATAATGCTGTATAATAACTATAACCAGATGACAATATTATTTTACATCCTTCACAAGCATGAACATGAACCCAGGTCCAGTCCTGGAACGCTAGAAAATTATTAGAACCAGACAACATTTTGGACACTATACCGCCCACCTATTTACGATTACGATTTGAAGTATAAAAGCATGGCTTATAATAGCCCTCATGAAAATAAGCAGACCGACTTGGAAACTTTACACACAGATAAAATAAGGATACCTGCATTTTTCTCTTCCTCACAATCACGCCACTTCAAGATAAAAGCACTTTTGTAACACGAAGCTCTGAAGTATAGTACGAATCGATACTGAATCGCGACCGGTTTCCTTTCATGATAACTTGATCGTAGAACTAGATCAGCGTAACCTCGAGCTGTCCGTGATACGGTCGTTTGAATTGCTGCCGCGAGCAGGGCTGCGTCTCATAATCTTAATTTTCCCCTACGCCGCATGCGTATTTTCCCCTACGGACACTACTTTTCCCCTACGCCCAATAGGCCAATTTTTTCCCTTACGGAGCTATGTTTCCCCCCTTCAAAAATCCACTTTTCTCCTACAAAGGTACGTTTGCCCCTACAAAATTACCTTAGTAAATACAGAAGATTTATCTTAATTGAGGAAGTTGACATTGTGATCACCTCGATACTGCGGCATGCGCGCGTTACGGTTTTCGTAATTTATAGGCTACGATATACTGGATACAGTGACTTGGATATACCCAAATAATGTCTACGGACGAATATATATGGGAGTTCTTTGAAAATCTTTGAGGATTCAAGAACATTTTTTTTTAAAATTGTCAAAATCCCCTACAAATCATCAAAAATCCCTACTTTCCCCTACGGAAGGTCATTTTCCCCGTAGGGATTCCCTACTCCCCACGGTTGGCTAAAATTCCCTACGGTAGGGATTTTCCCCTACGAGTAGCAGCCTTGGCCGCGAGTGAGCCCGAAAGATACGTGTGCGCACGCCGTCAATTTTTTCCTCAGATTCTTCACGATCTTCAATGCCTTAAAAATTAAATCAGTGATTATAAAACGTCTACGTGATATTATTTGTTTGTTTGCTTGTTTGTTTGGTGTTTTCTTTCTCCATCTCCCTCTCCTTTTTTAAATCTTCAGGACGATGGAGGCGACGAATTATTGGTATGCATTTATCAAAAGTGAATCAACTGTTTTCATCACTCGCGTAAAGCTCTCTTCCTGCTTTTGTTACATCATGATTTCTTCTTAATTCTTCTTGCTTCTTCTTCTTCTTTCTCTCCGTTCTTCTTCTGATCTGTTCTTCCGTTTCTTCTGTCTTCTTCTTCTTCTGTTTCTTTCTTCATATCTCTTCTTCTTCTTCTTCTTCCGTTTCGTCTTATCTCCATCTCCTAATCCTCGCCTCTCATTGTGTCGGTCACTAAAATTACAATTTATAAACCTTCTTAATTCATATTCTACGATTTCTAATTTTTCTTGCTCTTTCTTAAAATCCAACCATAAGGATCGTGCTGGTTTAGAGACAAGGGAAATGCAAAGACAATAGTCTTAGTCCAAGGACAGTTGACTGAAGATAATTTAGTTCTCCTGTACAGAATGGGCTTTTCTTGCACTAAAAGCTCCATTTTGTCTGTTTTTTTTTTCCAAATTTCAGTTGATTAAAGGCTATGTTACAATACAATGTTTTCCAGTTTCTAAAAAATCGAGCTACGATTGCAATTCCCTCAGCCTACCAGTGTCTCTGATACGTCTAAACATAAAACTCTGAAAAATTTGCAGAGCTTAAAACGATCATTTTAAGTGCATTAAAAAAGTGAAAATCATGAGAGAGCACCATTCCCAGGCTTCCCCCCATAGACTGCTGGTGTTCAGAATTCTTTATCGGCTGATACGAAATTTAAGTGTGCCAATTTGTATTCTGACATATTGTAACATAGCTGACAGCGATAACTGTCCAAACTTTTTGTTTGTTGAGTAGGGTGTTTATTTGTCCAATTCAAACCACTGTCAAGATATGCTCAGATAGCAAAGTTCTGACATTATTTTTTATACGTGTCTTCCACAGTGTTATATAGGCGTCTTTAAAGTACATACAAAAATTATATATATGTTTAAAACGTATTGATTAAGTTTCATTCCAAGAAAATTAAATTCTGAGTTTCATCATTAAAGAAATTCTTAAGAGTTAAAAATTTGATGTCAAAGTGTGCGTGTTTTGAAAAAAATGTTCCACTTTAAACAATTAGTATAGGACTACCACGATATTTCTGCATATCGTTTAAAAATGGAATAGAGATAAATCACTGATTTATTTTTCTAGGAAATCCTTGACAAATTCAGTTAGAAAAATGGAAAATAAAACACACAGTTTGAGGAAATATTATAATTGTCCATATTTTTAATAAACTATCAATTTTTTCAAGGTCGAATTTGTTTTTTGTATTGTTACATAATGTTAAATTGATTTGAATTCGTTAAAACAGAATGTTATTTTTCATGAAATATTTGAATCAATTTGTGCCCTTCAAAATGGTCTGTAACTTCATAAAACGATAAACATACATATTTTTAAAGATTTTTCAATATCAGACTACATGAAAAATCCGGAATTATTGAAAAAAAACCTAAGCAGTTCATGAGTTCATCTAAAAGTCTGGAAGCCAGACTATAGGATATTACGTGCCGCTGTCGAGGTTAACTGTTTTACATAATCGTGCATTCGATTTTCATACTACTGTATGCCAAGGTTCGTTTCATTCATTCATAAAACTTGATATCGTAACCTCTCGGTTGTTTATGGTAAAGAGGCTATCTGATTGGGTCAGATTTGTGATAGAAAACAAAAAGCGCGGTGAACCAATTTGATCCTAGATAGTCTGCTCTCACAATACAAAGAGTGCTTGACATGCTTGTCCTTCGCGAAGTCCTTCGTCAGCTTAGAGCGTTTTTTTTCCTTCACACGATCAATTTCTTCCCTCACAAACAATATATTAGCTTACTTTTTCTCTTAGATCGAACCACGACAATCATTGCTGATATTCAAAGAACCAACACTAGCCGCGGGTTTTTTTTCGAAATGTGTGTGCACAGTATTTCCCAGTTTAACCAATCTGAGTTGCATATATATGTCAGTCATGTCAGTGGCATGATTGGGAACACTTGAAAATGCCTCAAGAACTACCCGTCCTACTCAAAAGTATTGCAACATATACTATCACGCATGCATTTTGAGTTGAAGGGGTCTTTCTATTATGATGTCCTAATAAAGTTTATTATTGGAAAATAACAAATTATGTGAAAAGAAATCAATGAATATGATTTCTCATTTCTTCTCCAAGGCGGAGAGATTATCAAATGCAGGCGCTCCCACGACAGAGGGGCTGGAACATAAAAATTTAACATTTCTATTTTCTTCGCCTCCATATAGGGGTGGGGTGTTAATTCATACTAACATCGTAATTCTATTTCATATTTTCCGTCAAACGGTTTCTATGGTTTGGAAAGACTTCATACTAGCAAAAAATGCGAATATGTTCCTTTGATGCTGTCTCAGAAAGAAGACACCACGCCGCGAAGAAGAAAACACCTCTTATCTTCATAAGACAGTGATGTAGGAGAATAAGGCTTCTAATTCAAGATGATGGTCTTCTCTCCACATTATTGTATCCAATGTACTGCAAAGTCGCATGACAGTAAATTTTAGGTTGTTTACATTAGTAAACCGCATTTAGATTTAAGATTTAATATGAAATTATAACTTAAAGAGGTCTTGTCTAAAATATGGGGCGTATCCTCGTATATCACTGTCTTATGAAAATAGGAGGCGCTTTCTTCTTCGCTGCGTGATGGTGTCTTTTTTCTGAGACAGCTTCAAAGGAACATATTGACATTTTTTGTTAGTAGGAAGACTTTCCAAACCATCAAAACCGTTTGATGGCAAATATGAAATAGAATTACGATGCTAGTGTGAATAACACCCGACCTTATATAGGGAGGCGATTTATTTTTATTTTTTTTTGGTTCCAGCCCCTCCAATGAAAACCGTTTCACGGGATGAAACCGAATTATGATGCTAGTGTGAAGTAACACCCCTAAAGGGAGGCGAAAAATTGTTAACTTTTATGTTCCAGCCCCTCTGTCGTGGGTGCGCCTGCATTTGATAATCTCTCCGCCTTGGAGAAGAAAGGAGAAATTATATTCATTGATTTATTTTCAAATAATTTGATATTTTCCAATAGTAAACTTCATTAGGACATCATAATAAAAACGACCCCTTCAACTCAAAACTGCATGCGTTATAGTGTATGTTGCAATAACTTTGAGTAGGGAGGGTACATGAGTTGAAATGTATACCAACTGTACACCAGCTGGAGTGGATCTCCCAGGTGGAAGGATTTGTGTCTAATTTGTTACTTTAGGGAAATTAAGCATGACCATACTAGTATTTTAATTTCATCGGGGCACGATAAAAAATATAACCCATAGAGAGCCACACAGCAGGTTTGCCTGCCACGAGGGGTATTGACATAAGTTATTTCAGAATGAGTCAACGTTTGACTACAAGATTTTCACAGGAGAC
>JZLH01S0324747.1:8723-22518 GCA_001188425.1 Eucidaris tribuloides | reverse complement strand
ATGGGGAATCATGCAGCTCAAATATTTTAAACTGGAAACACTGTTATACAGTGCCTTTAATCCATTTCCTTTATTTAAAATATGTTGGTATTATGGACTAATTGAACAATTACACAAATTGACTGTTTATTAAGATAATTTTGAGGAGATAAATGTTTCGTTTGTGTTTAGTATATAATCATATGTAATCGCCCATACATAATGTACACATTAGTCCTTTCTCACCGGTAGCATTGTACGGTAAATATAAAGAGCTACCAGTAATACACTGTCTGCAAAATACACAGACGGTTTGTTTTCGCAAACTCCTTATTCAACCACACTGTAGCTGACTGGAACAAACTTCTCCAAGAGACAGTTTCACAGCCCTCCATCCCTACATTCACACACGCCCTCCTACTAGACCCCTCTATCATATCAAAAACCTTAAAAATACCTAGACGACTCTCTCTGATGTGCCTCCAGTTAAAACTCTCATTGGAGTATTTTGGAGGAGAATCAAACAAGTAAAAACTACCCAGTTGATGTAAAGGTGAAAAACCAAATATTTCTGACATTCTACAGAGCATCATGATACTCACATCAAGCCAAAGCAGCCCATTTCCATCAGGTAATGATGGTATTTCAAATTCAACTTCTCCATCATTTGAGATATATTCCTCTGTGAACACAGCTTCCATATCCTTCTCTACTTTGATTTGTACAGTAACATCACTGGCTGGGCTGTCATCAGGGTAAAATAAGAAAACCTGTGCAAAACAATGAATGGGGGCTAGTAATTATTCATTTGTCAAATGAAGAAACATGGAAAAACAAAATAACACAGAAGACAAATATTCAATTACTGCATTTTTAAGACATTGTTAAAACGTGAAGTTATCAATTGTAACAATGAAGGGAATGTTAGCCACATTGGCTAAAAGCTGACAATCATATTATACCGATAATAAAGGTCATGGATTCAATGCAAAACTGAGTAACAGTTATCATGTTGTTATGATAAATACATTTTCCCCCAGAGTGGCATATCATAACATATACCACATCATGTCATATATCAGATCATAGCATATCACATCATATCATATATCATATCATACATCATATCATGTCATATATTATACAAATATACCAAGCTGTGAGAAAGTATAGTGGAAATTATCTATCTGAGGAGGGACAGGCATAGTAATATTTTTCCGAGGGGCAAAGCCCCGAGGAAATATATTACTACCAGTCCATCCGAAGATAGATAATTTCACTATACTTTCGAACTTAATGCTTGGTATATTTGTTTTATATCCCTCCGACTTAATAGAATTTAACAATAATGTTACAAGAACTCAAAAAGTGGTGTTGATCGAATGCGTAGATTACCGCCGTCTGCTTCCGAAACGGAGAGAACAGTCACATTGTACGCAACTGACGAATTTGCTATGCAATATGTACACAGCCCGCACACGTCGCATGCAGGCTGGCCCGGTGAGCCGCAGCCATACGCGATGCGAATCAAATTTCTGTAAATTATTCCGCATTTCAATTTACGATTCATAAATTGGGGCTAATAATTCAAAGGGTTAACGTGAAATCTTCATCACAACACCAATGGAATGTAAAAATAACATTAAAATCATCAAATAACAAAGAAGATAGACTCTAAAATTGTTGTTTTGAATGTCGCGGCGATCGACACCGCCATTTTGTTTGGGTAATGAGCATGCGCAGTAGGCGCAGAGCTGCCCAGACAAAAATAGTGAAAAATATACGGAGCTTTGGCGAGTATTTTTTTATTTCTAGTGAAATTATTTTTGATTGTATGAACATCAATCAACCAATTGCATTTTAGAAAATGCTCATGAATATTCATAGAGGGATATAATAGATGATATATATCATATATTATATCATATATCATATCATATAATATATTATATCATATATCATATCATATACAGGGTGGCCCAGAAAGAATGCTACACATACGATCGTTAATTTCTTCAACATCATGAACAAAATGCCATTAATTGTTATTTCATTTGTTAGAACAATCTTTTTCCGACAAAATGATACCATGATGATTGATTTTGAGTAAGGCGTTTGGATTCCAGGGCCATTTTTCTGAGGCAATGTAATTTCCGAAATTTGTTTCTTTCTCAACTCCCGCGAACCTGGGAACACCAAAATATTCTCACGTAACAGCATGCCATAGAATAAGCGGGGAGACAGACGACTGGAATGCCTCTCTTTGATATGGAAGACAATAGTAAGGTATGGCTTACATTGTCATTTCACCTGGATAGTGCAGCCCATTCCATGGCAAGTCGTTACGTGAGAATATTTCGGTGTTCTGATGATCGCTGGAGTTGAAAAAATAGCAAATTTAGGAAATTACATTGCCTCAGAAAAAGAGCCCTAGAATCCAAACGCCTTAAAGGCAGTGGATCTCTTTTGCATGCCTAAAAATTAACATTGTGTAAATACAATGGCATTTAGACGAAAATGCCATCTGGGAACCTTTGGCAAAATATAGGAGCTAGAAACTCAGTTTTAGAGGAATTATAGTGACCGTTAGACTCTGATTTGAATTTTTTTCTCGCGAGAAAAAAATTCCTACCATAGAACGTACACTAAACGGCTATTGTTTTTCTTTCGCATTTTTCAAATTCTAGGTAACAAATGACCCCCAAATTTCACAGACATGCTTTTCATCAATAGCCTAAGGGCATGGGTTATCTTTTCCTGGTCTGAGGGGATGTTTGCAAATGAGATCCACTGCCTTTAATCAAAATCAATGATTATGGTATCATTTTGTTGGAAAAAGAATGTTCTAACCCATGAAATAATCACCAATAACATTTTGTGGATGATGTTGAAGAAATTAACGATCGCATGTGTAGCATTCTTTTTGGGCCACGCTGAATAATATCACATGTAATATATCATATATCATATCATTTGTAACACTTAATCACATAAATTTATGCAATTAGCAAATAATACAAAATTTCACACAAAAGGAAAATTTTGCTGAAATCACTTGAAAGTTCCAATTTACCTTGCCATAATAAGGTAATCCTGGCTTGAAATGTTTCTTTGTGGCCGGTGAGAACTCCATGGAAACCAGCGGTTTTTTGACGAGACACGACTCATCCATGGCGGTGAACACACTGCCATCACTGCTGGTAACACTGGCCTCAATCCTAATGAACCCTCTGAAGACCGTCTTAAGGGGTGCGTTGGTCAGTTCATTCAGGCAGATATTGAAGTGAGCTGTGCCATTAATCTGAAATGTGTGAAAAAAAATATTTTTCAATTGTGCTAAAAACCTTTGAACTACCACAAATCTTTTAATAAGTATTTATTGAGAAAAAAACTAGGGCAACTCGGCTGCATGCAGCTGATGGGGTATGCCTCCGCACCCACCATCCAATTCCAAAATTGAAATGCATCATTCATGAATGTATTCAATCTGATTTAAAGTCTTTTAGTTACCACTGTAGTGAACTAAAATGAGATTCAAAGTCCTGTGACCTTTAACCTTTCAACTCCAAAATCTAACCATTTTATCATAACCTCATAAAACATACTTGACCCAAGTTACATCATTATCTGGTCAGCCGTTTAGTTATAGTGGTAATGAGACCTAATCAGACGTGTATGGGGCCTTGTGACCTTTGAACTTTTAACTCTGAAATCTCATGAGTTCATCAGTGCCCCATAATTCATACTTCACCTGAGTTTCATCAATATCCGATAATTCTCAAGTTATCATGGTAAAGACACCAAGTATGGAGCCTCGTGACCTTTGACCTTTCAACCCCCAAATTTGATCAGTTCATTGGTGCCTTATAACACTTACTTCACCCAAGTTACATCAATATCTGATAAGCTGTTCTCACGTAATCGTGGTAAAGACACAAAGTATGGGGCCTCGTGACCTTTGACCTTCTAACCCTGGAATCTGATCAGTTCAGTGCTTTACAATACATACTTCAACCAAGTTACATCAAAATACAATATATCGTTCTTAAGTTATGGTGGTAACGAGCCCAAATCATGTTTTAAGCCCTGTGACCTCACCTTTGACCTTTCAACCCCAAAATCTAAACAGTTCAATGTTGCCTCATAGTACATACTTGGTTTTAGTTACATCACAATCCGATCAGTGGTTCTTAAATTATCACGGTAACAAGAACTGATAACAGACGGATGCACGCACGCACGCAAGAACAGACAACCCCAAAACATATACCTCCGTCCCCCATACTGGGCGGAGGCATCAAAAAGCTTAAACAGTTCGTTCAACTGAACAGTAAATGATCAGTGTAATTCTTTTTCTAATGGAATTAAAACAAGACACTAGAAGTGACTTACATCCATGAAGAAGTACATATTTCGTCCCTCATAGTCATCATAGTATCCGAGCCCATGTAAATTCATGTTGATGGATAGCTTTCCTCTTACTGGTTTCCCAAATATGTATCTGGAAACAAATAAACAAACAAACCAAACACAATCCCAACTTTCATAGCATATCGCAATAAGCAAATTAAACTGTTGGAGACCATTTCTGAGATATATTGGGCTGGGGATAATAAGTATTATACCAAAATCATATCACCAGCAATGGATTTATAATAACATTTAGGAATGAGAATTATAGGTACACTGTATTCTTGAAGCAATGTCAATTATATCACAATATCACAATACTTTTGCTCAGACAAAATTAACCATTTGGAAATGATAGGTGGCACATGCTGAACAGTTGTATGGTGTTTTGTATAACTATAAGCTATGCATTGTTGGAGAAAGTAGACTTCACATTGCATTTTTGTGTACAGTATAAGACAAGAAAATAATGATAAATACATGTATATTATGCTTCAAATTAAACTAAGAATTCAAACAGCATTCGCAAAATCAACAAAGAGAACTCCGAACCCAATGAGATAATGAATAGTATGAATGGAGAGTAATATCTGTATAGTCTTGAATATTATAACTAGAGCAGGAAAAATCAACATGGTAGGATGAATCTGCCTTCTTCCTGATTTTTGCTTCTAAAAATACATTTTCTCAAAGCACATTGCCTTTAAACTGCCCACAAGCTGAGTTACTACTTCAGTTTGTAACTGGTTTTGACAGCATTGGAATAAGCACAGCATGAAAACAGTGTATGCACAGCGGTCAGAAATTGAATGCACTCAATGTCTAAGAGAAAGTCTGATAATTGCTAAAAAGTACAGAGACAGAAGTTTGTAAAATCTGATTTACTTGATACATGTGGTAGATAAAAGTATCACTTTGCCATGGTTTAGTATGCTCATTGAATCGTCTGCCTATTGATAAATGTGCATCTCTGCAACCATTGAAAAAATATATATTTTACACAGTGGTACATTGCAAAATAATTATTTGTAATGATAAAATTATTTCACACAAAAAAATCAATGATATTAGTTATTATGAAATAACATAAGTATTCATCACCTATCACATCATTCAAACATGAAGTCTAATGCTAGGTTCACACTGCCGATCTGTCAACTCGATCAGGCCCGATCAGGCCAATATTGGGCCTGGTCGGTCTCGCTCGGCAAGGTAATCGGGGTCAATCTACCTTGATCGGGGTGGTCGACAACGCTCTGGCTCCCTACTCGAATGTTTTTGGCGGTTAAAAATATTCGAGTAGGTAACCAGAACGATGTCGATCAAGGCAGACGGGTGCCGATCATGGAAGATTGAGCCCCGATTACCAGCCGAACTGGACCGAAAAGGCCCAAAATTAACTTGATCGGGCCTCATCGAGTTGGCAGATCGGCAGTGTGAACCTAGCATTAACTGAATACACTAGGCTCTTGTAATAACAAATTGCTGGGGACCAAAGTGGTGCACATCTTTGTGTAGGTTAGAACTCTATTCCAGTGACTATGGTAATAATATCCAAGCACATAGAGACTGATTTCATCAGTATCATGTGTTATATAAGAATGGACTACTACTTTTATTATTTTAGTAGTAGTAGTAGTAGTAGTAGTAGTAGTAGTAGTAGTAGTAGTAGTAGTATTGTCATTATTATCATTATTATTATTATTATTATTATTATTATTATCATTATTATTATTGTTATTGTTATTATTATTATTATTATTATTATTATTATTATTATTATTATTATTATTATTATTATCATCATTATTATCATTATTATTATTGTCATTATTATTATTATCATTATTATTATTATTATTATTATCATCATACATTGAAATTCGTTAAATCACAGTTGCAACCACAATAAAATAAAAAGAAAAGTTCAACTTTGTCAGGATAAGTTTTTGTTATGTCAGTGTTATCAGTAACGAGAGTCAATTATATTTGAAACTGGATATGAAACATCATTTGGTGGTTTTCAGAGATAAAAGTTCCCTGTGTACTTTTTGTACATCCAAGGATCCAATAATCCATTGTAACTTACTGACAGAAACAGAATTTGTTACAAAGTGCATATTCATGCCCTCACATTGTCATGACAAAGTCAATTTTGGGCACACAATAGACGATCTTCACCTCCCAACCTTTCTTATTTACCTACCTTGCATGCACTGTTGCTTGACTGCACTTGCTAGTATCTTTGAGGAATCCAGGTGGCTCAATAATAACCTCAAATCTTGGCAACACTGTACACGAACAATAACAGAACAAATATTGAATGTATAATTCCAGTTTGGGATTTTTTTTGTCACTATTTTAAACTCTGAAAATATGATCAACATTGTACCTTTGTTTGAATATCAGTTACGAGACATTAATTGCAATTTATTGATATTTCTCACATGACCACCCACATAAAATAATGCTCTCAATGCACAATAAATTTGATAATAAGCTTGATAATTCTTCATGAAACAATTCTTTGAAGTGTGCATAACTATGCAGGTCAGGATATTGACAAATTATATTTTATCATAACGACTTTTGAAGTATGATGGAAATTTAAAAAAAAATCATATTTTACATAAATCTGTTAAGATGATAAGCAAAACATAAATAGCCCTAGGTGGAACCTAAATGGTACTGGAAACTTAAACCATAATTTCAGCAACTATTTTTCTGGTAAATAAGTGTCATTTTGTAAGCTAAACAACAAATGACCACATTCCTTAGTAATAACCTCTACCATACATTGGAACATTGTGTAACTTTAATCTAGTTTAGTAAATTTATATAGTGACTCAATAATAGGTAAACACAGAAACTCAGTGCAGTGTTTGGATTTTACAAGACCTCCAACGAGGCCTATCATGTTGTTAACCTCATTACATATTAATTATGGCCTTGATTCAGTAATTGCTTTACCATATTTTTGCACACTGAATGTCTTGTTGTAAGTTTGGCCTTGAACTTCAGCAAAAATTGTCCATTCTCCAAGAACTGGTTGATCCGACAGAGGGAAGCTGGCATTGACAACACCTGAATGCAAGAAAGATAGCAGTAATGATTAATGCATCACACTTAACGAGTACACCTCTGCCCTCCCTTAAATATGTCCAAGGACACTCATGACCTTAAAATCTGTTGAATGTTATTTATGTTTTAAATCGAACATAAATTGTGATATTGTTGAAGTGAAAAAAAGATAAATGGTCATACACCAAAGCAAAGGACTTGCTGAGTTGGATGTCGATCGGGGGGGGGGGGGGTTGAGGGGTTAAGGGGTTCTGGGGGCAGTTTCCCCCATGAAAATACTGGGGAGGTACACATATCGTTTTGTCCCTCCCCCCCATAATTTCAACAATTTGAAAAATTCATAAAACGTAATGACCCAAAACGAGCAAGGCACTAAAAAACAATTATTTTTCTATTACAATTTTTGCATACAGAACATAGCCACATTTTAAACATTTTTGCCCCCCACCACTCCAACCATCTGAAAAATGGATCAACACCGCTGCTTGCTGATACGCATTTTTTTTCACCCTTTTTTTCTCCTCTAAATTCCGATTGCCCGTCACAAGTAGTGTTTGGGTTAAAAATACAAATGCATTTTTGTCTTTCTGGAAGTCTGCTAAAGGTATACCTTGCCTTTAAATCAGATGCAGTTGGTCTCCAACTGACTAAATCAGGGAGAACTGTCAACCTTACCCTTTTACCATTTAGTGTTCTGTCAACTGATTTCGTTAGTTTTGATTTGTGTTCTTTCTTCCTTTCATAAGTTTAGCATAGGCGAGACTTATCTCATCAGTTGAACAGGAGCATAGCCGTTTCGCATTGATAATCACTCATTACACCAAGAGGAATCCCAGTTTGTTTACACCTGACAGCACTCTTTTCAAAGTCGTGGTGTAGGATCGGATGATACGCCAGAATTCCTACCAATACAACACCGTCAGATTTAATTTATCCGAAACTTTGTGCCTGCATAGATTTTATGTATCTCAACCCCAGTTTCAGGCGATACTGTAATATAGCTCCTTTGACCATCGGCCGAAACTAAAGCTAACTTCAACGCGCAACAGCGCTCGGCTACCCAGCCAACGGAACAACGAGCGGCCGGAGGTGCGGCAAGGGTTGATGCTAATTATCTGACCTACTTACCACAACAAAGTGGTTTGAGGTTCCTCCACTGAACTATCCGAGAGCCTTTTGGATCCACAATGTACACCAGCATCTGAAGCATAATTGATAAAACTCACAGTACGACTATAGTAAGACTATTTTTTTTTGTTACAAAAACGAGCTATTCGTATTGCTACCAATTCTGATTTTCGTTCCTCATCCCGTCCACTTTTTGTCAAATTACAGGTGCTTCCAGTTCAGGAATTAATACGATTGAATACACTTATATTTATGTATAAGTTTCAAAATAACCTCCTACCGTCTATTCCAGTTACGCAAAATACTAAAATACATTCTCATTTTACTCGCCAATGTCAAAACCTCCATTTACCCATTGCTCGTACAGGTTGTACTAACAGCCAGTAACTCATTTTATTCAGTTGGTACTAGAGAATGGAACGAATTAAGTAATGATGTAAAGAAAAGTTCCACATTATCTTGTTTTAAACGACTTTGTAAACAACTTTTAATTAATGGTTTATGCAATAATGTTTGAGCAGACGGAATTTAACTTCTTTTAGTTTATGTTGTTTAAAACTCCAACTTATTAATATTCATGCTAATTATATTAATGATACCGATGAAATTAGGATGTACATGTACATGTAAGTTTACATTTGTGTGTGTGTGTGTGTGTGTGTGTGTGTGTGTGTGTGTGTGTGTGTGTGTGTGTGTGTGTGTGTGTGTGTGTGTGTGTATGTTGTTTCATCAGTTTTCGTGTAACATACTATTTTAAGTCATTGTTATTTTATATCTTAAGGCCCCTAATTCAAGCTTTGCTCTGAAGGATTGCCTAACCATAATCGTTTTAATTTATCCAGCTGTGTAATATGTATTTGATTGTATGTATTTGAATTTTATGGTTGAATAAATTTGAATTTGAATTTGAATTTGAATTTGAATTTGAATAAGTAGTTAATGAAACAATGCGACAGTAGCGTCGGCGGGATTGTCTGGAAAATTCATTCATTTTATTTTTCATTTCAAAATAAAAGGAAAAGCTTGACATAATTCAAAACTACAGTACAGTATTGAAAACCACGCCATCCAGGGAAGTCACCCCCCCCCCTAAAAAAAAAAACCAAGTCTCAAATTCTCTCTTCTAAAACTTCTGACATTTTAACTGTGATTCTCATGTCGAAACAAGGGTCTCGGTAAAATGTCAGAATTGTATAAAGAGAGAGGCCATTGAGACGCCTGATTTTCAAGGAGGCTCTATGAAAATCAGACGTGAGATATGAGTGATGGTGTTATAGCAATTCAATTCTCTTTAAACGATCATCGATGCCGCCTTTCGAAAATATGTGGTGTATGTTCTTACCCAAATCTTCCAAGCAAATGGGCAGACTACTTCTATTTGATTGCGTAATTACTAGCCATTTTCAAAGGACGAAATAATATAACTATTTTCGTTAAACCCATCCGCAAAAGACTGAGCACATAGCGCTCAGACGTGAGGGATGCGCAAAACGAAAATGAGCAAAACTAAGTGAAGTATCAATGAAAACTCCTCAAGTATGCATGCCTGTGTACTATTCAAAAAAGAAATATATTCGAAGATTTAAAGTATCTCAAATTGATTTGTCGGCATTGGCGTTGGAAGTGGTTCCCAACCTTCTTACCTAATACGACTTTGATTCAAGCTTGCGAACATATTTCTTACGGTTATTTCCCTTTACTTTTCATGCTTTTATTAAAAAGTGAAATATTTCTGATATTTTATTAAATATAAAAACTTAGCTTCAGCTCTTCCAATTAAGTTGGCGGCTTGGAACTCCAAACTTTTAAGACACCAAGCACCTCAAAGATTACTTGTACCTCCTGAACCAACTGAAAGCTGTTTGTATTCATTATAAAAATGCTCATCGGGAATCCAGCCCTTAAACCTCCCTAATATATCGCCCTACTCTCCGGAATTGATGTGTTCCCGGCCGTGTCCACTGTCTACGTTGAACATGGATTTTAATTTCTTCTGATCCCAAACAACGCGATCACAGGATAATGGCACACGTGACACTCTAACATGTTTCAACATAATTGGATACGTTCTTACATGAATGGTGAAGATGCAATGACGGCATGAGTAACAATGAACAGTGAAAACAACAACATCGCCATCAATAATTATAAAAATATGATAACAAAAATGATGATAATTATACTAACATTAATTTCATTCACATATACAGCTACGTGATACTTCAGTATTGATACTCACTGGAATGTTTTTAGGTCTGAGATCAGGCCCCGTAGTGAACAGGTTGATAAGAACTGGATGAAAAAAAGTGAAAGAGTTGGTATTATCTAATTATGGTACACAACAGAAGATTTAAAGTTTACTACAATGCTTCAAATCTATGACGATGTCTTCTAATGATGGTACACTTTAACTAAATAAAGTGTTCGATTTTTATGATAATGTAAAGTGAAGTCTGTCTGGTTGGTTAAAAATAATTGTTGGGTTTTTCATTTTAAAGTTAAATTCGTCATCCTGTTGCATGGACAACTGGTAACGTCCTTCAAAATTCCAGCAGCCAATTTATGGAAAATGTATGGTTCCACGCTGCACAGTACGGAAACAAATGAATATGCGTTACAGCATATGGATGTGTTTGATTGTTGTTCAGTTTGTTTGTTTGTTTGTTTGCTTGTTTTTTGCGGGTGTGTTTTTGAGAGTAATGATTCAAACTTCAATACCTTAAAATTGTTTTAAATCTGAAAATAACTTTGGACACATCGCGCAGTGAAATTGAAAAAAGAAAGCTCGCCAAACGTCATTTTATACTGGACGAAAATACTGATTTGTGTTTACGAATCGCGAGGATAAAGATTAATCCGTACAATTCCCACTTGTATCAAGGTGACTCATAAAGCGAAGTAAATGGCATTGTGTGAATCGCTTCTCGGCACCCATTTTTATCATGGTAATCATTACACGAAACATACTCATGAAAACGAACGAAATGATTATAAAGACAGTATTACTATATATGTATCTTTATTTATAGAAAAGAATTGAAGATTTTCTTTATACCATCAGCATAAGAGATAAAGCCAAAGGTATTGCATGATGTTTCAAGGACAATGATATTTTTTGTATTTGCCCCACAAAGTGTTCCAATACTTCAGAACTAAATTACCGGTATATATACACACATTAAATTCGATCGCAGTTTATTCGAAGTTTGGCAATGTAAACGCAAATTCCCGCGAAACTTCCTGCAAAACTTCTCGCGAAACTTCCCACAACTTTCTGAACATCGCAAAACTTCCCGCGACATTTTGAGTATGAATACAAACTTCAGAAAGCTATATCCAATGAGCCTCTGCCCATTTCTGTTGGAGGGACGTATATACGGAGTATAAAGGACAATGTGGCACTTTTCCAATTTTCAACACTCTTCTCCATACTCACAGTTAAAAAAAAATGTATTACCGATGGTCCAACTTTCACAACTTTACAGAGCGATGCTCCACAGTCCACATCAAAACCTTTGATAGTTTAACTTTCAGGTTCAAACTAAGATCTTTGGTTATCCACAATTCGACAAGGTCTGTTGTTGCTCTTTTTGCTATCCCTAGTCCGATCTTTATCTCTCTTTTGCTGCCTCCTACGATTGCAGTAAAACATATTGCTGATAATTTTACACTAATTATAACACGTCGTATATTGAATACAGTGATCTAAAAGCAACTCAACAGACAATACTTTGTAGTGGGGCTATTCGTTCACATAATTGAATCAAACTCTTACCCTTTTGTTCTGGTTTGTAGACCGGTTTGTCTGTCTGTATAAATACTGAGGTGCTTTGATCTTGTATCGTTACCGTTGAAGAGTTCTTGAAATGGTAACCCTGGGCGCCCAGGCGACAGTTACCACATATCTCCAGGGTTGCTTTCTCTCTTACATGGTTTGGTACCTACAGTCGTAAAAACAAACAAACAAACAAACGTATACATACAAACAAAATGCAAGTATTTGAATACTTCAACAAAAGAAACCTTATTCCCCGTGCAACTAAGAACAACAGTTGAAAAAATGGAAGTCGGACTCACTCAACAGATTATGTACTCGTATGGCAAATGTGTCCAGCAAAATTAGTAGCAACTATTTGTGGGGAACCGAGTAAACATCGTCAATCTTATAATGGATATTTTGAAATTAAGATTTTGCCCGCTCCTGGGTAGCAAAATTTGTCTGAAAGCTTTTGTAGTTTTTGTACATCCAAGGTGCTTGCATCCGAAAAGATTCAAATCCCTCTAATGGGTGCGAATATTGGCACAATTTATAGGAGTGACAGTTTTGCATCCGTAAAGGTACTGTTTGTTGTATTGCGGGGACGCAAATTACACCTTTTATGCTTAATGTTTATCTTGACTTTTAAGAAGTCATGAAAAAAATCCATACAGACAGTATTCATGTCATTCTCAAAATTTAAAATATAATAACATAAAATAATCGGCTAGCCATAATGTGTTTCGTCTTATTTGCGAGTAATCATTCCAGTAAATTAATTCTGCTTATATTTAGTGAATTACCAAAAATTGATTATTTGTGAGATCGGAGTTTGTGTACATTACATACATTCTGATTCTTAGCATTTCGAACTCATTTGACATCACCGACATCTTTGACCCCTATATAACGTTGAAGTCCCTGTAAGCCATCTATACCGTCCAAGTTTATGGGCTAATGGTTGCAACTTGCAGGTATATACAATATTTGGCCTCATTTGACCTTTTATCTACATATTATACGTGACCTTTGACCCCTAAGTAACATCGAGATCCCTGTTTAGTATCTACAATCAAAGTTTGGTTACAAATGGGCTTATAGGCCTACATGTATGGTTAGACAGTTACCAACCGCAGTAGAAACTTGCACGTAAATTGCAACATTTGACGTCATATAACCTTTGACCTTCACATGTATGATCGTTGACCACCACATAATATTGAGGTCTCTGTAAGGCATTTACCATCTTAGTTTAGCAACTCTCGTTTCTCATCTTCTCTTCAAGTTCTTCTTCTTCTCTTCTCCAGTCTTCTTTTCTCTCTACATTCTTCTTCTTCTTCTTTCTTCTTTCTCTCTTCTCTTCTCTCTTCTCTTCTCTTTCTTCTTCTTCTTCTTCTCTCTTCTTCTTTTCTATAATCTTTCTGCCGGGGCTCTTCGGCC
>JZLH01S0324698.1:2619-20893 GCA_001188425.1 Eucidaris tribuloides | reverse complement strand
CCTCTTCTTTGATTATGACTAGCGACCCTCTTATTTGATTATGACTAGCGACCCTCTTATGTCATGAATAGCGACCCTCTTATGTCATTAAGAATAAGGAACCTCTTCTTTGATTATGAATAGCGAGCCTCTTCTTTGATAACGAATGGCGACCCTCTTCTTTGATTATGAATAGCGACCCTCTTGTTCGATTATGAATAACGACCCTCTTCTTTGATTATGAATAGCGACCCTCTTTTTTGATTATGAATAGCGAGCCTCTTTTTGATTATGAATAGCGACCCTCTTTTTTGATTATGATTAGCGACCCTCTTCGATTATGAATAGCGACCCTTTTCTTCGATTATGAATAGCGACCCTCTTCATTGATTATGAATAGCGACCCTTTACTTTGATTATGAATAGCGATCCTTTTCTTCAATTATGAATATCGACCCTCTTGCTCGATTATGACCAGCGACCCTCATGAATATTGACCGTTATGAATAGCGACCCTCTCTTCCCATTATGAATAGCGACCCTTCTGTTCGATTATGACTAGCGACCCTTCTGAATATTGATCTTTATGTCTAGAGACACTCTTTTTGTATTATGAATAGGGACCCTTATAAATAACGACCCTGATTTGGTATTATGAATAGCGACCCTCATGACTTTTTATGTATAACAACCCTCACGTCTTTTTGTGAATAGCGGTCCTTATGAATAATGACCCTTATGTCTTATTATGAAAAGCGGTCCTTATGAACAATTTTTTTTTATGAATAGCGGTCCTTATAACTAGCGGGCGGACCCCCACTAGCAGTACCCACTTCTTCGATTGGCTGTAATCAGGGATTAACCAATCTGAGAAGAGAGTCCTGCCGATTATCATGGCCAAAGAGGTGAGGGTTATATAGGGGGGATTGTTGTGATATCATTTTATGCCAAGCACTTGGGACCGCATTGCAGAACTAAATGAGCAGAGACATGAAGCAAGTAAACAAGAGTGTAAGGACGCATGAAGTGAAGTGAAGAAGGCAGTGGCAAAGGTCAAGAGTGGGGCATATGAAGAACTGTATGAAAAATTGGACACAAAGGAGTGAGAACAAGATCTAAACAGATTAGCTAGGCAGCGAAAGAGGGATAGTTATGATATTTTGCAGGTTAGGTTGATAAAGAATAAAGACGAGGGTGTTTTGAAAGAGGGTGTTTTGCAAAGACAACCTGAATATTTGGAGAAACTGATGAATGAAGAAAACGTGAGAGAGGAAAGGACAGACATTTTTTTCCCTCTTGCCCCCCAATCCGAAAAATGGCTACGCCCTTGTCATGACGGATATGCGATATTTGCGAAAGAGGGGCATTGTGTGTTTGCAGATCTCCAAACGGCATATGACAGGTCTGGAGCCAGGCAAGAGAGGAGTTATGGTATTGTGTAAGAAGGTCATGGGTAGTTAAAGTATGTAAGGATAGTGCGTGATATGTGAGAAGCATGCTAGACAGCCGTAAGGTGTGCAGTAGGGTGACTGAATGGTTCAAAGTGAGAATTGGGCTGCACCAAGAATATGGCGCTGAACCCCTTCTGGTTTGCAATGGTGATGGACAGGCGGACGTATAAGGTGGGGAGGCCCCATGAACCGGCCATTATCTTCGCAGATGACATTTGTGATTTGCTCTGAGAACAGGGAGCAGATTGAGGACAATTTGGAAAGTCGGAGATATGCTATTAGTGGAAGGTTGAAAAATAGCTGCACAAAAGCACAGCACATGCGTGTTATTGAGATTGTAGCTGGAGATACGAAAAAAGTGCAAATACTTAGGCTTGACATTGCAAAGTAATGGGGACTGTAACAAGGAAGACAGTGAAGAAGAGAATCGAGGCAGGCTGGAATCGGTAGAGGAGAGTTACAAGAGTGATGTGTGACAAAATTATATCGGGCAGAACAAAGGGGAACATTAGCTATATGACAGTGGTTAGATCAGCCACGATGTACAGGCTTGAGACAGTCCCTCTCACAAAATGGCGGGGAGAAGAGTTTGGTGTGGCAGAGTTAAAGATGTTGCGATTTTCCGTGGGAGTGACAGGAAGAGACAAATTTAGAAATGAGTTTGTGAGAAGGACAACGAAATCAAACGACCTAAGGATGCGGGATAGGGCGAGTAGAGGAACGGTTTGCGGTAGCTTGGGCATGTCCAAAGGAGAGATATGGAGTACGTTCATAGAGAAAAATATGTTGGAAATGGTACCACTACAAAAAAAGGAAGAGCGGTAGACCAAACAGGAGGTTTGTCAATGTGGCAAGAGACTAGAGAGAATATGAGAATGGTTGGTGTGACAGAGGACATATCACAGAATAGATCGTGATGGAGAGACTGTATTCGCTGTGGCCACCTCTCATTTGTTGGAGCGGCCGAAAGAGAGAAAGAAAGGTGTTCCACTACTTCCACTAGTGGATTTTTTTTGTTAACTACATAATTTGCTTGGTTGCTTCACGTTCGTGTAATAGTACTAGCTGTATTATCATAGTGAAATGTTTAGTAAAGATCAGGCTACTGCTATCATTTGCAATAGTAGCAGTACTCTAATTTCCATGAGGTATACTTCCGTGTGTCATAATCTTCACTGATCTTTGTCAGGAGCCGACAGGTCATCATCCTGTATCATTTATGTATTTGTGCGTGCGTTTGTGTGTGTGTGTGTGTGTGTGTGTGTGTGTGTGTGTGTGTGTGTATGCGCATGGTACTCTTAATGGTATAGTGTAAAGTAATATATTCTTTATTATTATTATTATTATTATCATTATTATTATCATTATTATTATTATTATAATCATCATCATCATTGTCGTCATCGTCATCATCATCATTTCTGCCATTATTTTTGTAATTATTATATCACCATTGTTATTTTTGTCTTTTCTTGTATACATATTTTCCAATGTTTCCGTTTCTAGCTTACATTTTTATTTTGTTTTTATACAAACTTCTTCAAAAGGGCAACTTTAGTAATTATTTGTTTAAAATGATGTCTACAAATGATTCCCAATTACCATTACTTGTAGTAAAATTGTATGCACATATGGCGCCCAATTTTACTACAAGTGAACAAGGAATGGCACATTCTATACCTCAGGTATACTGAATGCCGGCCATTTTGAAAAATGGCTGCCACGGCTCTCCCGGGCAAAATTATCGAGGGCTCAATATCACAATTTGCATTTTATGTAAAAATCAAAATCTGTGCCAAATTTGGTGCTTTTAGACAAAAGTAAACAATTATTCGACCAATCCGCCGGACTATGAGAGAAAATTCCTATTTATATGTAGTAAGAAATATTTAATCTCTCAATGTCGTGGATATTTCACTTCTTCTTATGTAAAGAGAGTACCCTCCCTACTCAAAAGTATTGCAACATACACTATAATGCATATATTTTACGTTGAAGGGGTCTTTCTAAAATGTTGTCCTAATTACGTTTATGATTGGAAAATAACAAATTATTTGAAAAGACATCAATGAATATTCTTTCTCGTTTTCTCTCCAAGGCGGAGAGATTATCAAATGCAGGCGCGTCCACGACAGAGGGGCTGGAACGTAAAATTTTGACTTTTTTCGCCTCCCTGTAGGGGTGGGGTATTAATTAACACTAGCATAGTAATTTGGTTTCATATTTCCCATAAAACGGTTTTAATGGTTTGGAAAGACTTCCAGCAAACAAAAAATGTCTGTATGTTCCTCTGAAGTGGTCTCAGAACGAAGACCGCACACCCCTCCGAAGACGAAGTGACCTTTATCTTCATAATGCATTGACAAGAGGATAAGCTACTAATTAAAGATTGATTGGCTTTTTCTTCGCATCATTATATCCAACTGTACTGAGAAAGTCGTCCCATGGACACGTAAATTTTAAGATGTTTACATAATAGAACTGCCTTGCTTGAGAATGAGAGAGAATTAAAGAAATTTATAACTGAAGAGGTGCTTGGTTTAAGAATATGGGCGTGCCGGTCAGCGAAGCACCGTTTGCTCCTTGCTAACTGTCTTTTGATGAAGATAGGCCCGCGCGGAGAACATTTCGTCCTTCGCAGGGCGTGTCGGTCTCTTCATTTCTGAGGATCCCTTTTCACGAGGAACATATTGGCATTTTCGTGCTTTGCTGAACGTCTTTCCAAACCCATTAAAACCGTGTTTATGGGTGTAAATATGAAACCAAGATACTATGCACTAGTGAGATTAACACCCCACCCCTTACCGGGAGCGAAAAAGAGTCAAAATGTTAGCGGGCTGTTCTAGCCCGCTCTGTCGTGGACGCGCCTGAATTTCGATAATCCTTCTCGCCTTCGCGCGCGAAGAAACGGAGAAGATATTATTGATGTCTTTCACTTAATTATTTATTTGCCGAATCATAAAAACGTAATTAAGACATCATATTTTAGAAAGACCCCTTCAACGTAAATGAAGTGCGTTATATGTATGTTAGCAATACTTTTGAGTAGGGAGGGTATATAAAGATTCTTCTTTTTGGTTAATCTCTACAAGCTTCCACCTCAGGCAACATTTGGTTGCAGTTCAGAGACGAGCATAGACATCATCACTTCGGACACCACTACAGGGACGACAAGGAGCGCTAATTATCCAGCAAGCGATGATACCAAATTTGGTACAGCACTCTTTTCCTCACTGTGGTCGTGCACTCAATATTCCTTTACAGCTAGGATTCAAAATAGAGATATCCAAGGAGTTCTCTCGCACCCTATCCAAGCTAATACTTCTATAGGGGGTAAGCTTTCCAAGATTCCAATACAACACGAATCTGGTGTAAGTGTGTATGCAGAAACTTGAAATTCTCCTCCCTGCTCTCTCTATCTGTGTGTGTGTGTGGTGGGTGGGGGGGGGGTGTCTAGGTGTGATTTTGCTACAATTGCAATATGATTTCTTGAAAGCAACGGGGCAACAAAACATAGGCCTAAAAGACTAAACTCCCATCACTTTTTAATGAAGAATACTCCAATTTAATTTGATAATTGCTGTACCATATTCCACAGTTGAATAATATCCGATAAACGCCAAGGTATAATTTGCATCGTTGCATAATAATATAAACACGACAAAAAAGTAACTACCCCCCTTTTCAACATACCATAACTTTTTAACAAAATGGGTTTTTGCAATATAATTTGGCAAGAGTATTTCTACACTCATTGACTAACTTCTGTGTGAAAATTGACAGATCCGTCAGGTCATGCTTGAGTGAGCTTGCATTTAAAGTGATAGGCTAACATTGTGGAGCTTCAATTTAAAAAATTGTCAAACTTTGATATCTGAGCTACATAGTAGTGTTCAAATGGACAAATAAACACCCTAGAATACAAAAGTTTGGAAAGTTACACTGCCAATGGCAAGTTATACATGAGTAAACAATAAAACTCGGGGCGAGTTTTATTAACCTAGGTGTACACACAGTAAGTCTATGGGAGGAAATGGGCAAGTGAATCTGGTCAACTTACGATTTTCACTTTTTTAAAGCACTCAATAATCATTTTGAAATGCAATTTTTTCAGGGCTTCATTTTTAGACCTCATCAAAGACAGTGGTAGCACGGGGAATCATGTGGCTCAGATATTTTTAACTGTGGTAAATGTTAGCCAATACCTTTAAGGCGAAAATGCCACTTTTCAAAAGTCACAAGAGTCATCTTTTATGCCAAAATAATGGTAAATAATGACATTTTTTTGCTTTATTTTTAAAGTGTGGTCACTAAACCATGACATGGTTACAACCTCTTATGTTCGTACAACATGTTAAGATACATTTTGCTGAAAAATATCGGATTTCAATTTTTGCAATTAATTTAATGGATTTTACAATTTCAAAATTGAGAAAGGGTGGAAATTTTTAAATTGAGCTCACCGAAGCGTAAAATATGCCAAAAGTGCCAAAGGAGGTATAAGGGGATCAAACGATAGATGATTAACATAAATAGCAATTAATCATTCACCGGAAAAAGAATTTGTCAAAATCCTGCATAAAAAAATCCCCCAAAATGACCCTTGTGACTTTTGAAAAGTGACATTTTTGCCTTCAATATGTGCTCACTCATGCATGACTTGACGGTTCAACCACATTTTCACACAAAATTTAGTCAATTAGTGCAGAAATACCCTTGCCAAATTATTTTGCTCACAACCGTTCTTTTATAAAGTTACAGTATTTTGAAAATGGGGGTAGTTACTTTTTTTGTTGTGCTTATATTCAGCCAACCCAAGTTTGCTCAATTTCTTATCAGCCGTTTCAAGTTATCGTGGCAAAGAGAGAGAGAGAGAGTGACGGATGGACAAACACACGAATGGACGTATGGAATGACCCTCGAACAAACCGAAAAAATGATGTTTTCGTTACATCTGATGAGGACGTATAGAAGAAATGTATACTTTAAATGACGATGATAACGTTGGGTTGTATTTTATTTAACACTTTTTACTTAATAATGATGTTACAGAATAATAAAGGATATTAAGCATTATATTTAATATGTAACCGCACTATCACCACGCAATAATACCACCTACGTTTATGTGCAATTACGTTCGTAAATTCTTAAATTCGCGTTAATTACAATGTTTGTTTCATTTCAAACAGCACCAGGACAAGTTCACAATCTCCAGAGCAACAACATTCGTAACACATCTGTGACACTGACGTGGACTGCACCCACGTCACGATGTGGAGCCGATACGTATGTGATAAGCTACGGTATTTCCTGGAGAAGAGCATGTACTACTTCTGTGAGCAGTATCACCTATCACGAGCAAACAACATCCTCAACAACTGCCACTCTGACAGGATTGCAGCCGTACACTCGTTATAGCGTACGAGTAAAAGCCAGAAATACTGCTGGCGAGAGCGTAGCGTATGAAAAATCTGTGGACACTTCTAAAGGGGGTAAAATTCCATAGAATAACAATTTTTAGTTTTGATGTAACATTATTCATTCATTCACTTATACATACATTGCCTATGTATAAGTAAATTATTAATTATTATTTTTTCCTTGCTAAAACATGAAAATAAAATACACCCGATTTTTTGTGACAAATCACATGAAGACGCTAATCCTAACCAAACTCAAAACAGTAGTCAAATGCATAGTGTCCGTGGCACCCCATATCACTCAATTTTAGGTTACAGTGGCAAAACTTCAGAAAAAATATTTTGTTTTGAACAGTTTTAAAAAGTGATTTTCAATGTGTACTTTATTGGCATATGCGAGTTTAAAGTTCCACAAGCCTGCGCTTTTTGCAAGCATTTAGGAGAATTTAGAAATCCTTTAGGCGCAAATCTCGATTTTTCGTCAGAATTGAAGCAACCATGAAAAATACGTTATGTTTCAACTAATGTGTGTGTGTGTGTGTGGGGGGGGGGGGCCTCAACATCCCCAAACAAGTACGCAAGCGTTAGGCCGTTTCAAAAGGTAATTAATGGACTTATAGTTTTGAATACTCTGTTTTCGTGCCTCCCGCCTGAGTCTGTGTTCCAGTAACTTTCGTGTATTGTTGGCAATTAGCCAGTTCCATAAGTTGAACATATATATATGAAAGTTTGGAATTCGAATAAGGATGAAAAAATCGTGTTGTTTGTCCACATATTAATATCATTTTTGTACTGTAAATGTAACAAACGTACATGACCAGCCGACTAACTTATTCCTTGTAATTAAAGCAGAGCCGTACATGTATGCTGTCAGAAAGCCCCCAAATTTGCAAATTAGGAATGGAAATGAAAAGCCCAGAACTTAGGCAGTATACATGTATGTGACCAGTCACCAGGATACCCTGACAAAGTCGCGCAATCCAAACGTAAGGAGAGTTCCAGTATCATAGTTATGATTTAAAGTTGAAAAGTGAAGTGTCCTTAAATATCAAAAGCTTTATTACCTACACATGGTGCAAACCTGGAATATCTATATATTTCACGTAAATTCTTTTTCTCTCCATATTTATGTTTCATAAGATGTGCGACTTAATCAGAGTATCATTGTGACAGGTTACATATCATAAAATCGTTATCATAATTCGTTACACATTCAGAATATGACTATTGGAATGGACATAAATAAATTTTGAATTTGAATTTGAATTTGAATATAAATAATCTTGATTTAGGCTACTTTTATGTATTCACCAGTTTACCCATTTTAAGGTAAAAGTTGAACTGCATTTACGATATCATATTCAACTGGCAGGCTAATACTAAATAAATTTTTAATATCCGGGGGGCGGGGGGGGGGGGGGGTCACACTCCACACGACCTGCTACGCACCCGGCACCCGCGTCCAGAAAAGACGTCGAAAGTTGTCGCTTTTCCAGCCCCAGGTCGTCATTGACGTCTTTTGGAAAGAAGGTAGCTTTTACAACACCATTCGCTGGCAATCGGCACTTAGGGTAGCCTTTTCTCACACGTCACGCCATGTCGGGTTACTAATTTGGTTATGTAGATTACGCCGTGTAGGGGTGCTAATTTGCGTAGATCTAATTACATCTCCAAATAAACATTTGTTAATTTGAAAACTTATTTATTATTATTTCTTCGCGTTGTGTAATGTTCAATAATGTTTTTGATGAGAAGGGGCATGAAATTAGTTGATTTCACTGTTTACGCCACTGTTTTAATGGTAAGTCATGTCACGCCACTTAGGGTATCGGAATTAACATGATTAATAGATTTCCTGGGAGTCACGCCACTTAGGGTAGCTTTCCTCATGTATCACGCCATTTAGGGTTGCAAATTTGGTTATGTAGGTTACGCCGTTTAGGATGCATTTCTGAGGCTGTTGGACAAGAGTGGGTAGCAGACCGTGTGGAAAGTGACTCCTTCGGGTGTAATATCTATCCATATAAAGCTAATATATATCATGCTATAAGCATTAGTTCTCAAAAAAAAATCATGGTAAAGGGTAAGTTATAATACAAAAAGCCACTGCTTTCAAAACCAAACATATTCAGTTTTGGGCAAAAAAATGAATCGTGTTGGAATCATATAGAGTATAAAGCTCAAAAGGCTCTTTGGAAATGACCCCTCTATTAAACAAATATACAAAACTAATAATCTTAAGTTTAAAAAAGTTCTTTGATTATATTTGTCATCGTACTTTCATAAAAATATGTGCAGCCCCATCTGGCCCTCCTCTGAATGTACGTGCAACTAATACCGGGCAGCGTTACGTCACGTTCAGATGGCAGAAGCCCAATTGCAATGTGCAGAATGGCCCTATTTCTCACTACGACTATGTCTTGATGAATGCGGACGGTGCAGTGCTTATAAATGATGACGTATCCGTAATCACGTGGGCGACATCATCCTCGGTGACTCTACGTGACCTAACGCCATATTTCAACTACAGATTTAAAGTCAGGGCATGGAACAATGCCTTTGCCGGAATTTATGGACCGATCGTGCCCGTCACAACGTTGGAAGACAGTAAGTGAATACATCCATCTCCCTCAAAAACTACTAATCATTAACACACGTTCAGAATTGGTAACGAGTACACTCATCATAGGTCTATGTAAAATGTGTGATATACAATTTCATACTGTTCTCAACGGGTTAAAATCACTTAGATAATTATGATGAAAGGACCAAGTCTACAATGATGATGTTAAACCTTGAGGTCGTCGTAGTCAGGTCCAGGATAAAGTTGTTAAAAGGCGGATCTCTCAGAGGGGCGAAGAGGACACCCTGTCCTGAGACAGTAATCATTGTAAGTCGATTGAAATGATTAAAGCCCAGGTACAATTTTGGTACATAATCAAAAATAAATATCTTCATAATTATTTATATAGATATACCTATATTATACCTGAAAATTGCTTGCTTTCAAATTCTACCATTTTTGAGAAACCACATTTCCGACAGGCGATGTTTATACCGCTACGTGCTCTCCGATAGCTGAAACGTCACAAAATGTCACCATTATAGGTTGGACGTTGTTTTCTGATGTTTGGGGTGACCGTAGATTGTTTTTAAAGATTGACAAAAAGTTGTCTGACCAAACTATACCCAGGTTTTAAGCGTACTATTAGTGTTACAAACATTTGGCAATTGTATACCGGTACCCACTTTGCACAGAATGTTGATGTTTTGCCCATACAATGCACGGAAGAAAGTGATGTCATCAAATTTATTCTAAAATATGTTCGGATAATAGCTGCATCATGACTCAGTGCAAACAGACCCTGCACCGGGACCCATCATTCTGCATATTTTCTCTTGTGTTATATGCAATGCACATATCATCTTAGCGAGCTACACATCAGTGATGACTTGCTGGGTAGTAGTTCAGTGTATGTTGATTTCCCAAATTTATGATTGCTTTTTCGACTTACATCACGAGGGATACATGTATGATAAAAAATATATCTTCCGCCTGTCTGATAAGGCATGCTGCTGCTGCTGATGTATTGATACAGTCCTCATAGAACCTTCGTAATTCTTTTGCCTGAAGTTTTGTTTTCTTGCCACAGCCATTACACCATCCGTCCACAACCTGGTGTTATCAATCCAATATGTTTTCCTTCACCCTGGCCTGGTCTCCCTTCTATTTCTCCTTCTACTGTTTTCTGAAGTAGACTATGTGAATGTCGTTGCCAACAAATAGTTTCCTCTTCTTTAGTTGAACCATCGAAACCTTCCTAACTTATCTCGATTTAATTGTATGGTGCACTTCTCCACTTATTTCGTAAGGACCTCCTCCGCCCATTGATGTCAGAGTTTGCAATGCCGGTCACGCCAGCTTGACAGTGTCCTGGAAGTCACATAACCCACCGTGGGGAAGAATTATCCGGTATCACATCACGTACTGGGCAACATCATCAGACACCAATGACAGCGTCAGTGTCCCATGCACGGGAACTTCATGTGCAGACCTTGACTTTAGATGGCTGTATGTCATAGACAACTTAGCGACTAATACCAGCTACTCCATCCAGGTGAGGATTTCTGTAAAAGGTTATACTTATATGTCACAAGCAAAAAAAAAAAAAAAAAAACTTTGCCCAAGGTTATAGTTTTTGAATACTTTTGCGGAAATCTACCAGCACGCATATGTCAAAATTTCCACGTTTGCACTCATTCAGAGCCAGGGAGGACAAACAAGGTATTGAACTGTTTTTGATTAGTCAAGATACTGAAATTTCACCTTTTTTTTTCATTGGCTACTTTTTATTAAAAATTCCAGTGGAATAGTGATGTATTCAAGATGGAAAATTTTCTTTTCTTTTCAAAGTGACATTTAACTTTAATTTTTGTCGTTCTATGGATCTTATGCCACATAACTTTTCACACTGAAGACTGGAATGCTCCACTTCTTGCAATTTTTTTACTGACCTTGCTATTGTTTTAATGCATGATAATCACATGCATGACTCCTCCATGTTAACTTCATTCATACTGGAGTGGATATTGTCTGTCATAATTGATATACAATAATGTACCTTTTAATAAATTTATATAGGTATATTCTAACTTTTATAAGTGTCCAAGAACTTGTTTTGCCGAGTGTATTAATGTAAATAAATCCGTGAGCCGTTATTCCAGAGAGAACACTCTGAAGTATTAAAGGTATTGGCCAACATTTACCACAGTTAAAAAAAATCTGAGCCACATGATTCCCCATGCTACCAGTGTCTTTGATGAGGCCTAAAAATGAAGCCCTGAAAATGAAGCCCTGAAAAAATTGTATTTCAAAATGATGATTTAGTGCTTCAAACAAGTGAAAGTCGTAAGTTGACCGGATTCACTTGCCCATTTCCTCCCATCGACTTACTGTGTGTACAGGTAGGCTATTAAAACTCGCCCCGAGTTTTAATTGCTTATCCATGCATAACTTGCCATTGGCAGTGTAACTTTTCAAACTTTTGTATTCTAGGGTATCTATTTGTCCATTTGAACACTACTATGTACCTCAGATATCAAAGTTTGACAATTTTTTTAATTCGAAGCTCCACAATGTTAGCCTATCACTTTAATATATACGAAAGAGGGCATTATACGTTAGTAATACATTGGAAACACCTCATAAGATTACCATGTGATTTCTTATTGCATAAGGTGAACATAACCAGATTGAACAGACTTTAAAATACCACCCAATTGAAAATTAACTAATTTTAATAGTTTCAAAGTAGTGTACTGACATTTATTTTTCTATTAACACATAGATGGACGATTTTATTTGCAAAACATAAAGTATGATTCATGCGAATTACTGTTAAAGTGAACGTACTGACCTACTGTCAACCAATTTTTTCATCATAAACAGACGGTCCGGCTTTATCCAAAATATATAAGTTGGCCTACACTTTTGATTTACCTGATATAATATTTAACTTTTTATGTCGTGAAGGTTACGACTGCTGTTTGTTTATTGAAACAATACAGAGTTTGGAAAACATTGACGATTCGACATACGAAGTTCTATATGATATAAGAATAAGTTTAATACTAATCGGCAATTATTGGTCTTTGGCAACAAGCTTCTGGAAACTACATTATCTTCATGGATATCTGTTTTTATCGAATAAAACACTTCCTTTAAATGGTATTACATGAATCATAAATTCAAGCTTGTGTGGTGGAAGTTTACACCAAGCTGTATTTATTTGTATTTTATTCAGCCCAAACGTGAATTCTAAAGGTGAGAAATCTGTAAATTGTATCTTAAATAAAACATGTACTTCGGGTCTTTGCACCCGACCTGCAAAATTACACCCTGTTTATATGTAGTCCTATAATCCACCTAAAAGCGTCATCCCGTCTACCACTATCAAATGACATAAAAAGCGTTTGCATTATTTTGTAAAACCGAATGCTCTATTATCCGTCGATCTGAAGGGAATTTACAAACTAGAAAGACCACTATAAAAGTAATTATTCGGATCATGCTGTAAATGAATGAAGATTATAACAAACGTACGTGCTACCATAATGCTGCCATGAAATATTAAGAGAATAAAATAATATACACAATTTGTAACTGTGAAGATGAACTGTTTAACTGGAGTTTAGTGTTATTAGTATGATGTCATTATCTGCTTTTACATGTTTTAGGTGCAAGCAGAAACCAGTGTTGGAACGGGTAATTGTAGTGCTGTTATCGAAGGGAGTACATTGGAAGACCGTAAGTTTGTAATGACATCATTCCTCATTTTTAGTTTCGATTGGGACTGAGATTGTCAGACACAGAACGTCTTCCTAAAGAGCATTACATAAGGAGATAACATTATCTTATAAAGATTATATTATGCAATCCTTGCAGTTAAAGGCAGTGGATCTCATTTGCAAACATCCCCGTAGACCAGGAAAAGATAGCCCATGCCCTTAGGCTATTGATAAAGGAAATGTCTGTGAAACCTGGGGGTCACTGATTACCTGGAATTTGAAAAATGAAAACGAAAAACAAAGGCCGTATAGTGTACGTTCTATGGTAGGAATTATTTTCTCGCGAGAAAAAAAAAATCAAATCTGAGTCTTACGGTCACTATAATTCCACCAAAACTGAGTTTGTAGCTCCTATATTTTGCTAAAGGTTTCCAGATGGCATTTCCTTCTAAATGCCATTGTATTTACACAATGTTAATTTTTAGGCATGCACAAGAGATCCCCTGCCTTTAATGTTAAGGAAAAACTAAGAGATATGTCAGAAAGTAAACAAGTTGAAGCAAGACTAAATGAATACTGTCGTAAAATTTAGGACATGGTATAAGGAATCAATAATGGCATATTTTAATTCTGTTTCCCGTCCTAGCTGTTCTGTATAGTTATACACACTCACTATTAGATACATAACACTCCACTCTTTGATCAAGAGCGTATTCGGGGCGTGGGGTCTCCTGGGTACACCCCCGCTGAGGCAGAGGAGTAAGCAAAAAATAAATGTGCACCCCTTTCAGCTTTTAACAGCTGATTGTTCATACTTACGTTCCACCTCCTCAAGATGTGCACCTCCCCATGCCACTTTAGTTCCACCTCAGGATATGCATCTCCGCATGCCACTTTAGTTCCAAATCAAGATGTGCACCTCCCCATGCCATTTTAGTTCCAAATCAAGATGTGCACCTCCCCATGCCACCTTAGTTCTACCTCAGGATGTGCATCTCCCCATGCCATTTTAGTTCCAGCTCAGGATGTGCATCTCCCCATGCCACTTTAGTTCCACCTCAAGATGTGCACCTCCCCATGCTACTTAAGTTCCACCTCATGATGTGCATCTCCCCATGCCACTTTAGTTCCACCTCAAGATGTGCACCTCCCCATGCCACTTTAGTTCCACCTCAGGATGTGCATCTCCTCATGCCACTTAGGTTCCACCTCCTCAAGATGTGTACCTCCCCATGCTCAAATCGGCAAACTTAGTTTTCTGAAGCATGCCAGAATAATGAAATACCATTGAGTTGAGCTGTCGAGATCTACCACGCCACAAAAGCAAACATTGTCCAAAATTCTTACAAACAACTCCAAAGTAAACTTATGTAAGAGAACGGCGTTTGCAAACGGCACTTTGACAAGTTATGTTTATGTTTGAGTGCGAATTTAGATTCCCACAAATTCTGTGTATATCTGTTTGTAAGCTGTACAAGCATCGTCCTTTGATGTAAAAGCAATCCTTAACCCTATCCACTATAGGTAAGTGGGTAAGGAAGGAAGGAAATAATTTAAAGTACGTCAGTAGTCAGTAAATCAGTCAGTATGCTATGTAATGTAAATAAATCAATACACGAGGAGAGAAGGGATATGTATCGTATCGTGAACACATCTAATGTTACAAATATTGTACATTAGAGCTTCAAATGATGACTAGTCATCATACGCTGCTTCGTTCTTATTTTCATTATATTGACTCCTTTCATTTCAATTTCTGTCAACATTGAGCTTCATACCAAATTAAGCGGCCAACTCACTCGTACCCTACGCACACTCCATGCAGACATACATAGACCCCATTATATAGACATATGAAATCCACTTGTACCTAGTCATTTATTTGTATTCTACCTTACGTTATCTTCGTTATATTGAAATCTTTGCATTTATTCCAATCTTTACATTAATGTATTATAATTTAATTTGATTCAATTTGATTTGATTTGCAAAAGTAAACTTCAATCAAGTTTAATTCAACTCAGTGTACCGGACGTGTAATGCTTTATTAATATGAAAAAAAATAAATACAAATATGAATTAATTACTAGTGATAGTATAGATTCTTTATGACAAGTCCAAACCAAAAATAAAGGATGCAAAAAGTTAGATATGCAGAAGATCCTCCAAAACATGGCTGCCTTTCCACTGGTCGCGAGAGTGGCTTTTTTGAGATTTGAAATATCAAATTTCAACAAAACAAAATTTGACATCCAAGATAGAATATTAGTGTACGTAAAAACCCTTTTTCGTACAAAGAATAAGATACAGGGTCTTGCACCCCGCTTATCACCCCGGGAAATTATTGCTGCTGAGGGGGGTTTAAAGGAAGAGTTTATTAAACCCTTAATTTAATTTGTAGGCAACTCCTCCCATCCTGGTTCAGAATGTTCTCTTGTTTGCGCGTATCCAGATGGGCCCTTTAAAGCTATCTGGTCATTGGTTCAGATTCTTTGTGTATACCTTTAGCTTTCTCCTAATCTATATTGTAAATGGTGCCAAAAATTTATCACAGATAGCAAATCTATGTTGATCGTGGGAATTAATTGCGCGTGGAGAAAATGAAAGGCTTGGATTCAAACTTTGAACATCTCTCTGATGTTCCTAAATGTGTGTACCAAAATAAGTGTCCACTTCACCTATGCATGATCAGCTTTCAGATGAGGAAGAAGGTGTCCATATGATGAACAAGCGTATTGCGCAAAGTCGTGTGTGGTTTCATAGATGATGTGGCGAAACCATACTTGCGAAACACTTCTGGAATCTCTCTAGGGTTAGACCAGGCTTTCAGCTTTCAAACAGCAATAAAAGGGCCGATGTTGAGTGGTATGGGTTGCCAGTCTGAAGAAGCTGTTAACGCAGTAATGAAACGTGACTAACCCAGAGAGTAACATCCCCTCGCCCTACCGTCTTCGATTTGTCATAAAGAATCTGTAGTTTTATTCTGACAGTCAATTCAAATGAGCAAAATCAGGGAAAATACAATTCTTCTTCTCCTCCTCCTCCTTCTCCAACTACTCCTACCTTTCTCATATTTAAGAGTTCCAGCAGCATGCACAAGATAAAAGACTCTGCCATGGACTTCATTCACATTTGCATAATCTGCCACCATATCTGATATGATTCAGTCTCTCCGTTTCATCGTTGTTCTTTTTTTCCCTCCTCCTTCATATAGAGGCAATCTCCGTCACCCTCCTTCCACTGCACATCCTCCCCTCTTCATAACCAAACCTCGTCAGCTGAGATTGTCTGCACATCTCCCCAATGCTCACAATCTGCATTTTCCCGGTGGAGTTACTACTGATTATGGTCTTTCGTAGAAAATCTGCTTGACCACCTCAACATATTCATTTCAGCCACTGTCAATTTCTTACTTAACCTGTTGACTAGGAGATAATGTAAATTCCCATTCACTTTGTACAGGACCCATCGGCATGCCGTAAGCAACGGGTTAACAGCCCGTCAACGGCACAGTTTACTTATCATGAGGCATGGCAGTCGAGATCTTCGTCGTATCTCGTTTTTCACCTTTTCCCATTATGTCTTTTGATGAAAACGGTTGGAGCATACTTGACACGCCTCTTATGCAAATCATAACTTTTGAACGGTTATCTCTATAGAATTCGTGAATTTGACTTCACAATCATCCTCGGGCTTGAATGCGTGTACAATTGCGCCATCTTCCTCACAAGGAACGACGTCGGTTGCCTCGGAAGAAGAACTGATATCAGAATCAACAGACGCTATGAAGCAGGATAAAAGTTACTTACCAGGTTTGAAAAGCTTTATAATGTAACAATGACTAATTGCATGCAATGTACACTGCGAAAACTGGGGTGTTAGATTTAACACCAAGGGTCTTGCAGAATATGAATATCGGAAAAGTGTCAGTGTTTGAAATAATTCGTTTTGTGTTAAAATAACACCCGTAATGTTAAATTTTGCATCATGTCTGGTATCTATATTGTGTAACACCATGGGAATTAATCTAACACCCAGTTTTTGCAGTACATGTACCATATTAAAAAAAAGTGGGATGATACAGACATGTCACCGTCACCTATCAAACCTGTTTTCAGTTTACTCAATAGAAATCCACGTTGTATTCAGTTTGTGATGTGTGTTTTTATAGTTTGAACATGCCAACATTTTTCGGGTACCTACACGGCAAATTTCGCAACTCAAACGATAAACCTTAATGATATTGCTAAAAGCTTCAATGAACGTATAACCGAACTATGTTCTCCACGTCAAACGTACACTTCCATAAAATTTAAAAAAAGTAAAAGAGAGGTATTGATTGAACCCCCCAAATGACGGTGTATTCTTTTACCCAATCACATCATTAGATAAAAAAAATTAGCCCGATCGTTCAATTTTAATGCTCGTGAAATTGGGCAAAGGCCTCAATCAGTAGTTCTCTTTCAAATTTGGGGAAAATTTAAAAAAGTTGACAGAAAAAACCCTAGACGTTCAAATTATATAAATCTGCTTTACTCAATGATATTGACCTAATATTAATAGCATATATTAACTATATAACCTGACCATGAGTTGACATTTAAGCTGTACTTGAGCTCAGCGTTTAGTGGGCGTATGAGAGGTGTGTCCATATAAAAGAAAACATATTTTTTTCACAATACTGTAATGCCAAAGTGCGACTTTACACGAACAGATAAAATCAGTGACTAATAATTTTCAAACAATCTCAATCAATCGAAAAGTTTCACTAAAACTTTATAAACTCCTCAAAAAAAGTTTGGAAATCTAAGTTTGATCGGTTATATCTCCCGTTTCGTAGTAATAATCAATGCAAGCTCGGTATCATCCAAAAGATTATTTAATTTTCTTTGAAATTATATCCTACTTGTTATGATTATGCCATCAAAAATGGTAATAGTCTAAAATAAGGTGTAAAGTGTAAATTGAAAAGCTGCAAAATTACCAAAGTTCGGTAAGTCACTCAATGAGTGAGTTTCCCAATGTTTCTTTGGTTGTACTCTAATGTGCACACTGACATGGATTGAAAAAAAAAAAACACCTGCACAAGTAAGCAAAGAACAACAACAAAACGTGAACAAATAAACAAACAAA
>JZLH01S0324677.1:0-37153 GCA_001188425.1 Eucidaris tribuloides | reverse complement strand
GCAGTGTGGCCGGGTTTGGTTTATGATCGTTTGCGGTATCGGTTGTTTGCACTGCTCTTTGTCGATGCAAGAAATGAATGTTATGGAATGAAATATTTATGAATGCAAAATGGGTGGTGCCACTGCCAGGGTAAAATCTTAGGAGGTGCGAATCTAACGTTAGTGTTGGGCATGTTGGGGGGGGGGGGAAATTTTTTACCCGGCAAAAGACAGAACAAAAGAACAAAAAAAAAAAAAAAAACTAACTAGCAAAAAATTATAACGTTAGTCAATTGCAAGCCAAACGGCATCTGACAAGCAGGGGGCAGAGGGCCAAAGACGACTAAAAGCATTCTTCGCCACCCAAAAAAATTTGTACTCGCCAAATTACAATCCAGACCAAATAGCATCCGATAAGCGGGGACAAGGGGCTGATGACGACCAAAAGCATACTTTGCAGTTTGCACCTCCAAAAAAATTTGTTTATTAGAATCTAGCCAAGGTAAAGGAACAACATTGTGGGGGGTGGGCGGCAAAATTTTCGAAAAATGGTAAAACTGTTTTTCAAAAATTTTGCAACCCAGCCTCCCCCCTATTCCACAATCGTACGGTTGTGGGGAATACCGCGCAACGCGAGCGCTTGGTTTTGCCGCCCGATCGCCGTGCGGTTATTGCACGCAAGTGGCATCGCCGCTCAAGAAGCTCTATGAAAATGAGTTTACTGCACATGCGCAGATGTGGGCATGTCTGTCATGGCTTTTCCACATGTTCAATTGTGAGCTTTCATTTACATATAATTTCAATCGTAAAACTCGCCTGACAAATTCGATATCGTCTGCTTGAAATTTCATCGAAATTGTTGGATGCGTCAAGAATCCTGATTTCGAAACTTTGTAAACTGTTAGTAGAATATATTTCAAAGAAGCTTTATACTTACTGTTTCTTTGATTATTGATGCTACAAAATATCAAAATTTGAGCCGATTCTATCGACACGCATGCCCGCAAAATAAGGGCGCAATAGCTCCCATGGTCACTACCGATCTCAAGGGTCAGGTACCGCGTCTGCGCAGCCATGTTGGCGAGACTTTCGTTGGCCCTGCCACCGGGGGCCTGACTGCTGGGAGATCGGTAGTGACATGGTGTAGCTATGCGGTTCTTATTGCGGGTTTGATGTTGATGAATCGGCTTCAAATTTTGATTTTGATGTAGCATCGCATAATCAAAAAAACTAAGTAACTACCTTTGTTTGAACATATATTTTGTTAACAGTTATATATATTTTGATCATTTTAGCATCTAAAATTGAAAGCGATAATTGTATATTGAATGGACGTCGATCATACTAGCTGAATAGGATCTTGAATTGTTTGATACTTGTAAATGTCATTTTTATGAGATGTCCGTCATATTATTATTATTTATTTCTTACTTAGTTTCAATTTTCAGGTAAAAAATTATTTTGTCACAGCATATTTACTTTTCCTCCAGGGTCATGGCCACAGGTGCTAATTGTTCATCAGTTTCAGGCATTTGGATTTTTGACTTTGGATTTGCTTTTTGAAAGGGGGACATGTATTGTTGATGTTGGACTTTTCTTTATTTAAGTGCCAAAATTCATGTTGTGTTTTTTTTCACTCTTGTTAGAAAAAAACTTGGACATAGCCAGAGAATAAGAATGCAATAATTTTCAACATAATTTTGAAAAAATTATATTTGTACTTATTTCTTGTGTTTTCTTGTCTGTTTTTGTTGTGAAAGAAGATAGAATAGAGTTACACTTTTTCCTTTTCTTCCTTTATTTTCAACTTAGATACATTAATAATACAATGTATCTACATACAAAGAGAATTGTTGAAAACATTCAAACTATATTGTTTTTTTATACCATTCAAACCGAACATTCATTCCATGACCATATATATCGTGAAAAAAAACATAACTGCATCAATACCTAAATCCACGCGCCTTAACAAAATGCTTCGATTTATGTCCAAAAACAGAGGAAATACCATATAGAAATTATTACAAACAATCAATATCACTTGAACCACACATTAAAACACACATGGCAATATCTCTTTTCGATGCAACTGATCCTCAGTAACACCTTAATTATATAATTATCTGTCGTGATCATTATCATTTGCAAAAAAAAGGGCAAGTAATTGGAACGGTATTTTGCATAATTTGCATAATTAATTAGAAATAATTAGAAATTACTGTACACATATTGAGAACAAAAATACATGATAAAATGATTAAATGGGTTTTCATCTTTCCATTGATATTTGAATCACTTCAAAAGGCTCAGAAACAAAGAAGTTTGAGCCTGTTGAAGACTTGGGTTCACAATGGTCCACTTCGGTCACAAAAATCAATAATGTATTCCATTGACTTTACATTAAGACAATGACCGCAAATGCGGATGAATAACGTGACTTAAAACTGAAATAACTTTATAATTCCTTGATGAAAATTATAGTTTTTGGTATCATTTGAAAGGTCTTTTTAAGAGCTTTCAAATGACACTAATTTTATTGATATCTGATGAGTTTCAATTTTTTTTGTCACATACATGTACCTACCATCAGGAGACAGCAGGTAGGGACAGTGATTTTCCGTTTTACCAGTAAATTAAACGGAAAATCCGTTTCGTTCTTGTACTTTTCATGTAAAAATTCATGGAATTCACCTCTGCAAAATGGAATTCATGTTTTAGCTGTGTACATTTTCTATGACAAAACGGAATTTTCATTTTCAGATCGGGTTGAAACGGAATGACAGGTTTTCAGAAAAGGCCATTTTTGAAATGGAAAATCACTGTCTCTACTGACAGATGTGGGTGATTTACATGTGATGCTGCTCAGTCAAAACCGACGAGTAAATATTGCATGCAAACGGTGAATATCACATGAATAATAACCTTTAAAAAATATTGAAATGCTACTCTAGACCTTAATCTTACTTACAATAACATCTTTCAAACTTACCGATTACATGAATGGATCCCATTAGTTTGCATACCAGTGTTCTTTTTCCATTTGAATCAGAAGAAAGTATTCAGAATTTTACTGCAAATCCATGATATGTGGGCACGTGATAACCGGCCCGGGTGGGCTTAGCGCTTGCACTGAATGTGCACAATAACCCAGCCTCACATTCATTAAAAAAAAAAAATCAGATTTACAGTAGCTATTAGCTTAATCAAGATCAAGTTAGTAAAAATTATTTTCCGATGCATTTTTTAAGATTATTTATTGGAAAAATTTTGATCAGTCTCACATCATTGCTGTTTCGAATCAATGTGGTATTTACAGTAGGTCTGTTTACATGTATGCCTGCAGGGGTGTGCAAGATTGCAATATATCAAAAATTTGTCACAGTGCACAACATCAAATTATGGAGTGTGGTTGAATATAATGATGAATAGCAATTAATATTGTATCCTTGATCCGATCAATTTTATACCTTTTGATGTATGAATTGGATCTGTAATAGATGATGCCAAACAGCTGTTTATTTTGACCAAACATTGTTTTTTAATGTGTGTTTCATGTAAATTATGTGTTTGTACAGGTTATATTCCACAAATACTCCAGTGTACTACGGTTGATTAAGAACTCTGTGAAACAAGAATAGTATCAAACAAGATGGCTAGCACAAGCAGGTTTGTTCACTTAATTCTACTGTATTATTATGGAATTGGAAATAAAAGGGGATGGGGTGTAGTTTTATCTCTTTTATTAGAAATAGAAGGAGAGTGTGAAGGTGCCAGAGAACAACATATTGGACTGGTATGGATAACATCAAGCTGATGAGATTGGCAAAGAACTGGATGGATTGGTATTCCATGGTTGCCAACATCTCTGAATATGGCACATTTTACCTGGAGAATTGAAATCTGCCAAAGATAAAATTTTATAATTTCCTAAAGCCCAAGAAATGCTTAACTGTCTGGTACCAAGCCATTTTAAACCAGGGCTCGACTTTAACAGGGGCCCTTCACACCTATGATGTATGTGGTCCTAAGCAGAGCTATACCGACCACATACGCCCTCTACTGGAAAAAACAAACAAAGTTTGCACTGTGTGACTTGAATGCAATAGCAACTAAATAAAGTTGTTCTCGCAAAATTCAAATGCTGGACCCACATGTTAAAAAATTAAAACAGACTTCTGAAATGTTGAGTCCTTAATTTCGTAACATATTATGTTTAACAGATCATAAACTAGCCATATCAACGCAATATTTCAGTAGAATTGTGTAAAAGACTGAATTTCAGAGTAATTTTCTGTGCCATACCTGCATAAGAAAGGCCATCCAATACTTTGTACACAAAAGTATGGAGCTATCCCCATGTGTGGGGGCCCTTAGACAATTGGCTCCCCAGAATTGCTATGGGCTCCTTAGAAATGTTTGGAAAAAGCCAGCTTGGCTCCTCAAGTGTTTGCAAAAAAGGTTCAACTGGATTGCAAACATTGTCTTGCTTTCCTGAAAATATCAGGGCTATAATAAATTTCTATGTAATATTTCTGTGAAACATTTTACTCTCCACACATTTACCAAGTTAAATGTTAGTTTGACCAGGTTTTTCAACCAAAAATGACAAAGTTTCATCTGTCAAAATATAATGAATTCTATCACAGCAGTGTTGCAAGATCATGACAACATTGTTCTACAGACAGTGTACAATTCGCTGCCTCCATGCCGCTTAAATTATCACAATCATACATTTTGAATGGGCGCTCAAATAAAATGATCATCTACCTGCACACCCCTTTGAAAAATGTAGTGTTCGTGGCTGTTTCTCGAGCGAAGTGATGTGCAGCACGCCGGTTCGTTGCATGCTAGAGATACAGGCATACAGCCAATTGTGATCAAGTGAAACATGACTCCCCAAGGCTCAATTTGACTCCCTTAAAAAGTCTCTGAGGAGCCCGACTGGCTCCCTTAAAGAAAAAGTTAAGGTCAAGCCCTGTAAACCCGTGTCAATTTCAACACATGGAAGTGGAGAGATTGAAACCAGTTTCTAATTTATATCACTACAGTTATAGCCTCCTCCTCGTCTTCATTTTGATACACTTTAGAAGGAAGACCTCTCATTGGTAGGCTATTAGTGTCAAAATTTGGTTAACATCAATTTGTCCCACTTCACTAATGGAAAGAGAGGGTCTAGGTGCGAGATTGACACTCTGTCTCGACGGGAGCCCGGATAGCTCAGTTGATAGAGCATTGGCCTTGATAGACAAACATCCTGGGTTCAAATCCCAGTCGGGACATTGTGTTTTTCTCGCACTGTAATTCTTACTTCTTATCTATTTAATGCTACATGTTTAAAGGGAGAAGGAGCCAGCAACTAACAGGCATAAGTTAAGGAAAAAAATGACATTGTGAGTATTGTGAGAATTATGGTACATGGTGATAAAGACAGACTAAATAAGGGGTACTGTGTGATACTCACCCTCCGCATGGCCCTATAAGTTAGTTAAATTGTGTTTATTTTACGTCTTTGCAAGTTTCATCCTGGGATAAAACTTGCAGAAACGGCTATAGGGGGAGGAGCTTATCGATTCAAACAGTGCATACATTACCACAGCGCGACTAACACAAGTCGGGTGGCATGCATCTGTCACGCGTGGTCAGCTCCACGCCAGTGCATTGTAATCTGATTAGTTGGTGAGAACTCAAATTTTTTCTTAACTTATGCCTGTTGGTTGCTGGCTCCTTCTCCCTTTAAGTTTAATCTTATGTATTTCTTATCACCACAGAGGCTCAGCACCAATGAACAAGGTGTGCTGCCCATCCCACCCCGGGGCCAATCTGATAGAGGACTCTCATGCAGGGGATCTCATCTGTCCAGAATGTGGGCTGGTCGTGGCCGACAGGTTTGTTAATTTTTCTTCTTCGTCTGTTACTGTGTTGAACCTCCTTCTAGTGTGCTTAAACAATAAGCCAGTTTAGAGTTACTAGACGTCTCATATGACACCATAATACAGATCTTGAAGTCATTATTGAGGAAAAGAGAGAGAAACACCCTTGAAAGATAGTGATCATTCATGCAAGATGGATGGTCTCAACAACTGTACTGTAGAAATTTCAGTAAACCTAGTCATTTCTGGAAAAGAATTGGGGATTAGACAGTCCTTATAGTTCACAAACATAACAGTGCACTTGTGTTATTAAGAACACTGATATGAAACAAACTAGTTTTTCCTACAGTGTGTCTCAAAAAAAAGTTGTGCAAGTGAAAACCGCCCTCTTTGGCAATTAGAAAATACTCTGGTGACATGATGCTTCCATCAACGTCAAGAACATAGTCTTGGCTTTCAAATACCGTTAGATTTGTTTAATTTGCTTGTCTTCATCTTGAGATATGTTAATTTAAATAAGAAAGTGTAAAATTGCAAATGTGCCACTTTTACTACAGTCCCTTGTAAAAGTGACACAATTGTGATTCCACCCTTTTGTTGTTTCCAACATATCTTGAGATTAAAACAAGCAAATTGAACAGCACAAATGGCATTTGAAAGCTAAGACTTTACCCCTGACGTTGATGTAAGCATCATGTCACCAGAGTATTTTCTAAGTGCCGAAGAGGGCGCCTTTTACTTGCAGAATTTTTTTGAGACCTTGCTGCAGCACGTCTCCAAAAATTGTTCAAGTGAAAAGCGCCCTCTTTGACAGTTGGCAAATACTGCTGTGACACATGGTTACAACAACATCAAGGGCAACGTCTTAGCTTTAAAATGTTGTTTGTTTTGTTCAATTTGTTTGTTTTGATTTCGAGATATCTTGTAATGACCAAAACGGTGGAATCACAATTGTGTCACTTCTAGGGGAAGATGGCCTGATGCTATTGTTGACTGTAGTAAAGGTGGCACATTTGTGATTTTACCTTTTTTATTTAAACTGAACATATCTCAGGATTAAAACAAACAAACTGAACAGAGCTAATGGCATTTGAAAGCTAAGACTATGTCCTTGATGGTGATGTAAGCATGACGTCACAAAAATGTTTTTCTCAGTACCAAAGAGGGCGCTTTTTATTTGCACAATTATTTTTGAGACACGCTGTATAACACGCATTTTCCATAGACTCCAACACGAGTTAACTCGTACTTAGTCTCAAACGGGTTAAAGGCAGTGGATCTCATTTGCATGCCAAAAAATTAACATTGTGTAAATACAATGACATTTAGAAGAAAATGCCATCTGGGAACCTTTAGCAAAATATAGGAGCTAGAAACTCAGTTTTAGTGGAATTATAGTGACCGTTAGACTCTAATTTGAATTTTTTTCTCGCTAGAGAAAAATTCGTACCATAGAATTTACACTAAACGGCTATTGTTTTTCTTTCTCATGTTTCACATTCTAGGTAATCACTGACCCCCAGATTTCACAGACATGCCCTTCATCAATAGCCTAAGGGCATGGGTTATCTTTTCCTGGTCTGCGGGGATGTTTGCAAATGAGATCCACTGCCTTTAAAGACACTACATAACACTGTGGAAGACCCATTTAAACAATTGTCGAACTTTGCTATCTGACATATCTGACAGTGTTTGAATGGACAAATAGACACCCTAGAACACAAAAGTTTGGACAGTTATGCTCTCACTAGTACAATATGTGCAGATACAAATTGGCACAATAATTTTATATCGGCTGATAGGAAATTCTGCAACACAGCAGTCTATGTAGAAAAGCTGGAATGGTCTCTTAATGATTTTCATTTTTTTTAAAGCACTTAATGATAGTTTTACACTGCAATTTTTTCAGGGCTTCATTTTTAGACCGTATCAAAGACACTAGTAGCATGGGGAATCATGTAGCTCAGATTTTTTTCAACTGGAAACATTGTTATACAATGCCTTTAAGGTTATGTTAAATGTCAAATCTTGCATTGTGAAGATCGAACTTGGCAAAATTGTCAAGCTCCCGCAAAAAACATGGTCATGTTAATTTCAAGAAAAATCATTCTACTGAATTGCTTCAGGCCCTCAAATGTTAACCCGTTGAAGACGAGTGACGAGATATAAAGCGAAATCAAATTGTCTCCAACGGGTTAACATATGATGGACGAATGTATGTCTGTTCAGAAAATATTGAAAGTCCAGAATCAACTTTGCCAACCCAACTTGACTATTTCATGCATTTACGTAAACACTGCTGTTGCAACTTCTCATTCACTTTCTGGCGACAGGTCATATATGCACTTGTCTTATACTTGTCTTATGGTTTGATTTTATTGTTTGTTGTTGCCCTTGCAATTTTTTTTTTTTGGCAGGGTCATTGATGTTGGGTCAGAGTGGAGAACTTTTAACAATGAGAAGTCACAAAGTGACCCCTCCCGTGTCGGTGCAGCCGAAAACCCCCTTCTCAACGGAGAGGACCTATTTACCAGAATTGGCGGGTCCTTAGGAGCTGCCAGCTTTAATGAGGATGGTTCGTCAAAATATCGCCAGAAGTCGAACGTAAGATGTGGAAATTCATTGACAAACTGATTTCATTTGACATTTACTTCTGCTTCTGCAGAGCATCTGTTTTGCATGCCTAAAATTTAATAATGTGTAAATACACTGATATGGAAGAAAATACCATCTATGAACCTGTGAGAAATTCATTTACAATTTATAAATGTGAACCATAAATTTCATGTGTTAGTCTCATGTAGATTAGTATTCACAGACCGATAGATAAATACTGCAATAATGCTACTGAACTGAATTAGTTCAGTGAGTTTTAAATCTTTGTGCGCGGAACCCTGAATTAATTTCAAAGAGCGCTCAGTATCAGGAAAGGAAATAACTAACTGACTTCAACTAGCAATAACTTTGCACAACAACGCTTTTAGGAAAAATGTTGTACAGCAAAGGTGAAGTACATTTTACAGACCTTCTTAATGCATAAAGGCTGTTTGGAAATATACATGTACGTCTGAATTTTGTAAAGTAATGGCTAATTGTAACCAACATACATGTAGTTCTAAGCTTCCTGCTTGAAAATATACAACTCCATTAAAATGATACAAGAGGGTAAACCACAAGTTGTACATAAAAACCTGATTTGTTACAAGTTCATGAAAGAGATGAGTCACCAAATGAGAAGTGAATGAAAATATTATCAGTGAATAGCGCGTCTTATTGTAATTGACCTTTCCAGTACTTTTACAAGTTCACTTGCGTCTAATCCTGTGTCCTATTGTATCACGAGGCCTTGATTGTATTTATCAATTTTTCTGGTTCCTTAAGAATCTAACATAATAACCCCGTACTTGAGAAATGTAAACAATACAAAGAGATTACTGCTAGTATCGGGAAAATCAGTGTAATTCGGGTGAATACAATCGTTTCTACGTTTGAGCGTGAAATGCGAATCCCGCACGCTGCAGGGAGTGCATGGGTACGAATTAGGCATACTAGGACCACATATTTGTGGTTTGCCTTTTTATCTTGGAATGTGGCTGTATTTACCCCATCTAATGAATATGCTAAAGTAGAGAAAAATATTAGCTATTTAATGAACTGGATGCTACAATGTCATAATGAATATTCATTTTGTTATGAATTTTTAAATGAGATTTAATTAAAATATTCATAAACTTATCAAATTGGCAACGGTGGCTGTTATGATGAGGCTTTGGGTTGTTCCACTTTGTTAGTGGGTGATGTATTGAACTAATTGAGAAACATATTTTACGAATGTGTTTTTCTTTTTTATGTCAATTAAAAGGGAAAGTTATTCAATCAAAAATTATTTTTAATCTTAAATTTCACAATAAAAATAAGATCTTAAAAATTTCACCAATATATAACTAATTAATTAGGTGAATGTTTAACACATCATTCAATACCCATTACCCTTTATATATAATAGACTATTCCAGTATGTTGCCGATTTGACGAGAAAGCAAATTTGTAGTGATTATTTTACTCTGGACAGGCTCTAGTATTGAATGAGTTAACCCATTCAATACTAGGACCACATATTTGTGGTTTGCCTTTTTATCTTGGTGTGTGGTTGTATTTACCCCATCTAATGAATATGCTAAAGTAGAGAAAAATATTAGCTATTCAATGAACTGAATAAAAGTGACGTGGGGGATAACGTAGCTTGGATTTTTTTTTTAAAGTGGAAACATTGTTAAACTATGCCTTTACGAATTATAGCTGCTTAAAGTTGCTTAGTGTTGCACTGTTCAAAAATGTCATGTGTGACACTGAAAGAATTAACCGTCATATTTTCTTATCTTCCTGAAGATGACTGCTGCTAACAGGACCCTGGTGAATGCATTCAGAGAAATCGGTGCCATGGCTGACAGAATCAACTTGCCGAAGACTATAGTGGTAAGTATCGAGACAGTGATTTTCCGTTTAACGGTAAATCAAAACGGAAAATCTGGTTTGGTTCTTTACTTTTCATTTGAAAATGCGTGGAATTCATCTTTGCAAAACAGAATTCATGTTTTTGTCGTGTACATTTTCTGTGACAAAATGGAATTTCCATTTTTGGATCAAGATGAAATGGAATGACTGGTTTTCAGAAATGGAAAAGACCATTATTTGAAACGGGAAATCACTGTCTCTTATAAGTACATGCAGTTGCTGGTATCTGAAATAACCTGCATGTATTTGCTCAGTCTTTTTGCGATTGGGTTAAGTGCAAAGTAAATATTATAATAAAACATTTCTTCTTTTGAAGAAAGCCAGTAACAGGCTTTCAAGCGCTCCTACTTTTTCCTACTTTTTTTACTCTTCTACTACTTATCCTACTTTTTTCCCCCAAACTCCTACTTTCTCCTACTTTCTCCTTCTTTTTTTTGTAAAAACCCCGCGAAAAAAAAAAATGCTAATGATCATATAAAATGCTGGAGTAGTGAGTAGTCATTCAGGTATTCACAGAAAGTGTGACTCTTCAGCACAAGAAAGGGTTCTCTACCAGCTAGAGTCTGCATATATTATAACCAAGTTAAACCACACGAAGTTTCATTTGGATAACTACATGGATGGGAACTCTCCTACTCAAACGCATTGCATGATAAATCAAAACCCCGTGCATGTCGTACTTTTCTCCTACTTTTAGCTCTTTATATCCTATTTTTCTCCTACTTTGTCACCATGGTCCACTTGAAAGCGTGCAGTAATTAAACAATCAAATCAAATTCTATTGTCTGCCCATCTACAAGGAAGATTCAATTTAGCACATACACAGCATATTTTCGAGTGGCGGTATTGAACATTGTTAAAAAAGCATTGATTGGTTGTAACTCCATCCCTCATACCTCCTTGTTCATACCATGGACCTACTAACACATGGACTGTCAACAGAGTACATTTCTTTGATCCTATCACGACCACCGCTTCTTGATTATGTGCATCGTAAATATACTAAGCAGGTGTCTTTTCAAAGCGATTGATATTTGGTTACATAATATTGTTAACCCTATTTTAACTGGGCTATTTCAGACCAGGTTTTCACTGGGGGGGAGGTCAATTGACCCCCCCCCTTCAGATCTCGGCCGCCGATCGCGCGATCGCTGCGAACATTTGCATGCACATAGAGCCGGATGTAAACTACATGACTGTATAGTAAAATTTTCAAAAAATAATTTTTTATATTTTTTAAGTAATTAATTATGGAAATAAGTGCATAAAATTATGTTTTCACCTATAACTCACTTACAATAGCTAGTAGAATACTAATTTATGGTGAAAATATTCATTCTGACATTTCTCACAATCATCTGCGAAAAAATTTGCCGAATCAGAATTAATTTCTTATGTATTTTATTGTTTTGTGAATTTCTTATGTATTTGTTTTTTCGACCTTTTGTTTTCTATTGTTTTTTCAATGAAATTTTTTGGGGACACTTTTCCAATCATAAATAGCATAAAATCAATTCATTTCGGCCAGTAAAAAGCAAAAATAATCATACATTTATGATTTTTGGCTGAAAACACAATTTCCATTGGTTTTGTGCACAAAATCACGTTTTTGAGCAATTTTGGGGTTGACATGCATGTATAAAAAGTCGTGCAGCGTCGTAACGGTATGTCCGATTTTGGCGAAAATGGTCTCAAAAGATGCGCAAGACTTGAAAGTGAAAAGTCAGCGAGCGACGCGGTCAAAATAATTTGCGCGGTGGCATGGTCGCGAAATTCGTTGGGGGGGGGTCAATTTGACCCCCCCCCACGTTAACATAGCATTAATGCTCGAGACAAAAAGAAATGGTAGCACTTTGCAAATGTGGTTCATGAATGTTAGCCTGATTACCTATTTACAATTATCCCTGTGGTCCACAAGCCACAAATAGAGACCAGCTAAAAGGAAAGTACCAAATTGTGTGCGACAAATAATATGGAATTACCGGTACTGACTGTTTCAGACACTCCGGACACACTTGAAACATGGTGATGGTGATAGGAAAATACGGACAAGCCTTGTACAAATTTACGACAGGATATATGGGATATCTGTGCCGACTGCCGAAAGTACAAATATTTACATCAATGGCAGCACAGTATATATCATATTTTTGTCTCCCTCTTCTGAAATTAATATCTGGGTGATATGAAAATATGATATTTTCTTTGAAACATGTTCTGTAACTGCACATCCATTCCTGGAGACATGTTATATGTAACCTCTTCTGCGCATAGAACTTCAGTTTTATCAAAAATATATCTTCCTGTATCCTCAGTAAATTTGTGGTAGTTGTCATTGGATCAAAGAGGGAAATATGCATAAAATGTTATTCATGCATCATTGAAATACAAAGGCACTTGAATTCATTACAGACAGATTTATGTCCATGTATTTATAGGTCCATATTCATACTAACCAAAACCTCCATTTTATAAGCTGTATGCCTATGTCGTCTTGAATTTCTGCACCTTTTTGATACCAGGATCGGGCCTCTTCGCTGTTCAAGCAGGTCAACGACCAGCGCACCTTGCGAGGTCGTAGCAACGATGCCATAGCTGCGGCCTGTCTCTATATAGCCTGCAGACAGGAGGGCGTGCCAAGGACATTCAAAGGTATGGTCAAGTGACCTAATTCTGCTGGGGTCTTACATCTGTCACAAACCACACTTGAATCCTCATCATATCACTCCAAACGTATGAACTGTATACAATAAACCCCCAAAACATTTCTGATTTGTAGCTGTTTTTGAAAAATAAGTATGCAGTTTCGAAAACATTCATATTTCGTGATTGTGTTTGCGCAAATCACTGGTCCATGCAAATTACACAACTAATGCACTAGTGCACAGATTTCGGAACCTGTTTTCATCAGAACGAGTCATGTGACATGAAAAAAATTGCCTTCGATAGTAACAGGAAATCTTTTGATGCTGTGTTATTCTTCAAAACAGGCAGCATTCCAGGAAACATTGTTGGTTAACTGATTTTGAATATCATGTTATTTTTCTGAATCAAGGGTAATAAAATTGAATTTTTCATAAAAAATTCATTCCCCCCTTTACTTGTTACTTGTGTATGTTAAAGGGGAATGAAACCCAGACATCTTACTGAATTCAGAGAGTACAGAACAAAACAAGATGGAAAATAGTGAAAGTTTGAGCAAATTTGGTTAAACGGTTCAAGAGTTATGAATGTTCAAAGTTTATTTAATCGTTGTTATGGAGGATTCTTAAATTGGCAACTCTACCACTTTTTGAGATGAAAGTGTGGGGAACTCCCCATTGGCTTTGTACACAAATTTTCACTTATTCTCACTTTTTATGAAATATCTGATTGCCTTTTGCTTGTTGTAAAAGTATGTCCCAGCAAAAATTATGGGGAGTTCTCCACACTTTCATCTCAAAAAGTGGTCGTGTTGCCAATTTAAGAATCCTCCAGACATAAGGATTATGTAAACTTTGAACATTTATAACTCTTGAACGGTTCATTCAAATTTGTTCAAACTTTCACAATGTTCTTTCTCTGATTGTTATCTATTCTCTGAATGCAAGTAGATGTCTGGGTTTCATTCCCCTTTAAAAATGAGCTATTTCTTGCCTTCCTAAAGAGCAAATCAACTACTTTATTGTCCAAAGAAAGGGAATTTTTTTGGATTAAATCTTTGCACAGTAACAATTCAAAAGCTGTTCTCATTTGATGATACGGCTCGTCGGTTGTCCGGCAGGAGGGCCCTAGCATATGTTCCCGGCAGAAGGGCCTTAGCACTAAATTGTCTCTAACTTGAAAACCAGTGGCCCTTTTCACATGAAATCAAAGTAGTGTGATATTTTTAGGTCCTTCTGTCAGTCTGTTAAGTGCAAATATCAAATCATCGGTGACATTACGAACCGTTAAAATGAGGCGCGGAGAGCAAAAACATGATTCCGAGATAAACGCATTTAAAGATGCGACTAGTAACAATCATTAAAATTCACATGCTAGACATTGTTAAATATTAGCTAAATTCCCAGGTAATATGTAAGGGAGATGCTCTTTCATGCTATATCTTCGATTTTCCATAAAACTAAATTAAGTTCTTACAAAATCATTCCAAAGATTGGTTACGGTTCGACCGGCCCACAACTTTGTACGTGTATTGTGTACAAAGCGAGTGCTTTACGAACCGGAAAGCCGCGCGCACAGGGAGCGCTTGCCCGGTTCGTAATGCCCACTTTACATAGCTGTGACGCTTCGTCGCGTACAAACGAATATGCGAGGGTCATGAACGTTACCGGTTCGTAAAGCCCGAAAATTGGGATACTGCGTTTTTCGGACATTTGTGGATTTTCTTTTCATAAATATCTTTATAATTAGGGAGTTTTATGATCTAAAATTTTGCACAAAGATGAGGCCTAGTCTTGACATTGAAAATATGTGAAAATCTCAATTTCTAACATTTCATGATATTCCACTCATTTTCACGGTTCGTAATGTCACCGACGAAATAAGGCAATATTTCTCAAATTAGAGGAAATTTACTGTTAAGCCCCTTCTGCCGGGAACATATGCTAGGGGTTTGCGCAACAACTGACGAGCTGTTGCAGACTGGCCTGAAGAGGATGCCTTGTATAGGGATTTAACCCTTTCACCCTAAAAAGGCTGGTTGAAATTAATTAATTTTGTGCTGTTTATGACCGCAAAAGTGTCTCCGACAAATTTCAGCGGAAAAACAATAAAAAACAAATAGGTCAAAAAAACTAGGAAATACATTAGAAAATTTAAAAACAATAAAATACATAGGAAATCAATTTTGTTTCCAGATTTTTTTCACCTGCGTTTGCTAAGAACACTAAAAAGAGTGTCTACACCAAAAAAATTAGCATTTTTGGAGCTTCAGTTAGTGATCTAGAGCTTAATTATGGTTTTACACATAAATTAGCATAAATTAATATGAAATTAATTCTGAGTTGTTAACAATACAGTCTTGTAGATTACGTCATGGGCAACGTGCATGCCGATTTTCGGCGCAATCGCGTGGTCGACGGCCGAGATCTGTGGAGTTGATAGACAAGTAATTTTGAAATGATCAAAATGGAAGTTTCTAAAAAAAAAAAAAAAATCAATATTTGTGGGACACACAATAGGAAATATGTGTGTGGTGTGGAATCAGCCCCCCCCCCCTCCCCCCAGATATAGCATAGCCAAAAAAGCCCAGCCTGATTCAGGTTAAATGCCAATGTCATGTTCTCATGCTTTTAGTAGCTTGCTATCACACATTCTGTGGTTTGCTGATATCATGTTATCGGGCTTTTGGTGGCTTGCCGATGTTGTCTTTACAGTCAAATTTCCATTCCAAATGTACAATCACAAAATAACATTAGCACTTGGGGGAAGGGGGAGCGGATTAGGGGCTCTCACAATAGGGATTACCACAGTGGCACGGTGGCTTTTAAGGGCAAATTAAGGGGTACCGTAATCAAACTTGAAAAAAAAAAATCAGAATTATGATCTGGAATGGATTATCCAAATTTGCTCACACTTGCACTGTTGAGTTCCTCTACATTTGCTTCATACATTCAATCCTTGTTCATGTTTGGTGAAAATTCCCCTTGAAAAAAAAAAAGATTGTATGAGTCTAGAAATTTTCAGACATATTTCATCACTTTTCATTACATGTCTAAGATAGTCAAGGGTGTCATTTGTTGTGACGGAATCAGGTCTGATTATTCGAATTAAACTTAATGATAATGGTGGATTCATTTATTACCCTCATTTGCCTGCAGAAATATGTGCTGTTTCGAAGGTGAACAAGAGAGAAATCGGGCGGTGTTTCAAACTCATACTCAAAGCACTGGAAACGAATGTTGTCCTCATAACAACTGGAGATTTCATGGTAAGTGCATGATCTTGTTTCTAGATATTGATGTTTGTAGATTTTGACATTTCTGCCATGTGTTATATAACCTCATTTGCTTTCACTTGTATTAGAGCTTTTTCAAGAGTTTCAATGAAAGCTATCTCACAGATTGCAGAGATATCACCGACTACTACTACGACTGATTAGTGCTGAAGTGAATTTATTATCAAATGTTGTACATGTAATAGCAGTATTACAATGATATATTATTTATTCTGCTCATATGACCTCTACATTTCCTTTGTCTCCCTCTACAGTCTCGTTTCTGCTCAAATTTGAATCTGCCGTCGAAAGTACAGAAGGCGGCAACGCACATCGCACGCAAGGCTGATGAATTGGATCTTGTACCTGGGTAGGTGAACATGCGAATCAGGCATTGTTATGTTTACTCAGTACAATAGTCTCCACATCATGGGGTAACATTTAAACGGGTACTCCTGTTAAATGGGTAATTTACCAAAATATTTATGGTTTTTATTAAAATTTACTCCACTTATAGGGTAAATGGGTAAAAAATGCCTTGCAAATGCCTACCCCATTAAGCGGAGACCACTGTATTTACATTCTCACTTAATTCAGTATGTTTAACAGTATAATTTACATGCTCATTGACAATTAGGTGGTATGCCTTTTAAGTAACTATTATTATTATTACTATTAATATTATATTTATTATAATCACTATCATCATCATGGAAAATATATAGTAATCTTCATAATTATTACTGACAACTACTCTAACCTACTACTACTACTACCGCAACTACTACTACTACTACCACTACTACTACTATTACTACTACTACCACCACCACTACTACTACTATTACTACTACTACTATTACTACTACTACTACTACTACTACCACTACTACTACTACTACTACTACCACTACTACTACTAATACCACTACTACAACTACTACTACCACTACTACTACTACTATTACTACTACTACTACTACCACTGCTACTACTGCTACTGCCACCACTACTACTACCACTACTACTACTACTACTACTACTACTACTACTACTACTACTACTACTACTACTACTACTGCCACAAATACCACTACTACTACTACTACTACTACTACTACTACTACTACTACTACTACTGCCACAAATACCACTACTACTACTACTACCACTGCTACTACTACTACTACCACCACTACTACTACTACTACTACTACTACTACCACTACTACTACCACTACCACTACTACTTCTACTACTACCACCACTACTACTATTACTACTACTACCACTACTACTACTATTACTACTACTATTACTACTACCAGTACTACTACTACCACTACTACAATTACCAGTACTACTACTACCACTACTACTACTACTACTACTACTACTACTACTACCACTACTTGTACTACTACCACTACTACTACTACTACTACTACCACTACTACAGTATTACTACCTAACACTAAGAAAGGAGCAACTGCCACGTCTGTGTGTTTTCAATTGAAGAGTATAGAATAAGAAGTACTTAAGTCAAATTTTGACGAAATTGAGTTACTGATTGTTTTGAAGTCATTACATGCCTGAAAATATTTTGACAAATTTTTGGACAATTTGACCCTTCCCTAGTAGGGGTCAGGGGAGGGGTCAACTGGGGTCAAATTTTTAACTTGGTATAATTTCTTCAAAATGTATCTCAAATTACTCTAGTTACAACTTACATAATTAATAAAATATATAATTTATCATGTATTTTGCGCTTTGTTGATGAGATATGCGTTCACTTCCGGTCCAAGGTCAAATGAGGTCAAATTTCAAACTATGTCCAAATTTGACAATTGTCAAATTTGGACGTTGTTTGAAATTTGACCTATTGCATATCAAATTGTCCGACTTGTGGAGGACATTCCAAAAATATAAACAATTATGTGTTTTTGACATTCATTTATTCGAGAAATGCATTTGTTTTCTTGAGACCCTTGTTTTTAGAAGAAGTACTTAAGTCCACAATATTGATTATTGATTATTGGAAATCGACAAGTGTGACAATGCTAGTTTTTGGCCTATATTCATCTTTTATTGTGTCAATTAACTTCATCAAGTTTGGATGTACAACTCAAAACAATTGTGATCTGTAGACAAATTTGAAAACTTTGAGCCTTTGTTTCTCAAAAGTAGTATTATGTGACTTCAGTACTTCTTATTCTATACTCTTCAATCATTGTTTGAGTATGCATCCTCGACGTACTAATTAAGGAGTTTATCGAAGCTTCTTTTTTAAAGGCAGGGCATCACTTTTGCATGCCTCAAATGAATTTGTGTATTTGATATATTGAAGAAAATACCTACAAACTTTTAGCAATGTGTAGGAGCTAGATACCAGTTTTAGTGGAATTATAGTGACTGTTAGACTTTGATTCAAGTTATTATCTCCTAGAGACAAACATTCCTAGCGTAGAACATACATTAAACAGCAATTGTATGTTTGCACATTTTTCATATTTTAGGTGACAAATGCTCGTCGGATTTCACAGACATGTGCTTCATAAATAGCCTAAGGACATGAGTAGGCCATATATATCTTGCTGTGCTGCAGGAGGGGTGCATATTTGATTACCTGCCTTTAAACTTGCGTGTGTGTGTGTGTATTTTGAATTTCAGACGAAGCCCTATTTCTGATAAATACTTTTCAGATTTCACAGACATGTGCTTCATAAATAGCCTAAGGGCATGAGTATATATCTTGCTGTGCTGCAGGAGGGGTGCGAGTGAGATTACCTGCCTTTAAACTTGCGTGTGTGTCTGTATTTTGAATTTCAGACGAAGCCCTATTTCTGTCACAGCTGCTGCAATCTTCATGGCTTCACAAGCATCAGAAGAAAAGAAATCACAGAGAGGTAACCAGTCAACCGATGTCATTAAGTCTTGTGTTTAACCTTTTTTTTTTTTTCTGCAAGACTGGGAGAACATACTATCATAAACTTTTGACATAAGGGTCTTATTATTCATATCTTAACCCGTTGGAGACTAAGTACGAGTTAACTTATGCTGTGGTCTGTGGAAAATGCGTGTCATAGTGAAATCAAATCATCTCCAACAAGTTAAAATGTTGTTATTATACCCTGCCAAACAAAATTTGATTGTACTGCCTCCTCATTTCTTAAAGGGAGAAGGCGCCAGCAACTAACAGGCATAAGTTAAGAATAAAAATGACATTGTGAGTATTGTGAGAATTATGGTACATGGTGAAAAAAACAGCCTAAATAAGGGGTACTGTGTGATACTCACCCTCATCAAGGCCGTATAAATTAGTTAATTTGTGTTTATTTTACGTCTTTGTAAGTTTTACCCTGAGACAAAACTTGCAGAAACAGCTATAGGGGCAGGAGCTTCAAACAGTGCATACATTACCACGGTGCGGCTAACACACGTCGCGTGGCATGCATTGGTCACGCATGGTCAGCTCCCTGCAGTGCACGTGCAATCTGATTGGTTGGCAAGAACTCAAATATTTTCTTAACTTATGCCTGTCAGTTGCTGGCGCCTTCTCCCTTTAAGCACTGCTCATGAAATTTAGCACACATTGGTCATGGGGTGAAGATATGCCAGACATTTAAAGGCATGGTACTCCCTGACGTTGGATTTAATAAAAGCAGAATAATGAGTGCAATATATAAATGAAACTAAAGAACAGTGGGGTTATGAAGTTTCAAAGCAGCTCCCCATATGTCATGTAATATTAATTCAACAATTGCCACTTTTTATTGGTTAATGATGATCGAATGTTTTCATACAAGCAGCTCCCCCATTGTCATGAAATATAAATTCCATAAAATGCCATTTTCTCAGAAAATTGAAAATGATGTTACCTGTGCTTTCAATATATAATTAGAAACATTATTTCATACATGCTTGTATGGAAAAAAACACACATTCAATTATCATTAATCAATAAAAAGTTGCAATTTGTTATTAAAGGCAGGGGATCTCTTTTGCATGCCTAAAAATTAACATTCGGCGTGTTTCTACAGAAAAACAGTGGAAAACGGTTTATCTTTTCCGGAATCGAAAAACCATATCGCCGTTAAACCAACCTGTTTCTACAGAGCGAATAAACGGATTATTGTTGCAAATACCGCGTCAATCGGAAATCGGGAAATTCAAACTCGCAATGCATTGTGGTATATGAACTGGTCCAAAATATGCAGTCACAGGCACATATTTTCACACGCACCGGTGACTCCTTCTTCCGCCAGACACGATACGCTTTTCGCTGTGTGTTTCTACAGAAAAGTTAAACGGATTAACACGGCAATAACCACCTCTGGAAGGTGGTTATGATAAACCGTATTTGGTCAGATACAGTTTATCAATAAACCGTATCGCGTCTGTTTCTACAGAAAAGTTTTCCGGAATTCTGGATACTTACGCGGGTAATACCGTTTAACGATTTTCTGTAGAAACACGCCGATTGTGTAAATACAATGGCATTTAGAAGAAAATGCTATCTGGGAACCTTAAGCAAAATATAGGAGCCAGAAACTCAGTTTTAGTGGAATTATAGTGACCGTTAGACTCAGATTTGAATTTTTTTCTCGCGAGAAATAAATTCCTACCATAGAACGTACACTAAACGGCTATTGTTTTTCTTCTGCATTTTTTAAATTCTAGGCAAACACTGACCCCCAGAATTCACAGACATACCCTTCATCAATAGCCTAAGGGCATGGGTTATCTTTTCCTACTCTGCGGGGATGTTTGCAAATGAGATCCACTGCCTTTAATGTTACATGACATGGGGAGCTGATCGTATGTGATGTCACAAAATTAAAACTTTGAAACTTCATAACTCCGCTATTCTTTGGTGGATTTTCGCCAAACTTTCATTAATATGTTTCTCTCAGACATTGTTTTGCTTTCATTAAAACCCACCTGATGTCAGGGTGGATCTTAAAGTGATAGGCTAACATTGTGGAGCTTCAAGTTAAAAAATTGGCAAACTTTGATATGTGAACTACATAGTAGTGTTCATATGAACAAATAAACACCGTAGAATACAAAAGTTTGGAAAGTTACACTGCCAATGGCAAGTTATGCATGAATAAACAAATAAAACTCGGGGCGAGTTTAAATAGCGTAGGTGTACACACAGTAAGTCTATGGGAGAAAATGGGCAGGTGAATCCGATCAACTTACGATTTTCACTTTTTTAAAGCACTAAATAATCATTTTGAAATACAATTTTTTCAGGGCATCATTTTTAGACCTTATCAAAGACAATGGTAGCATGGGGAATCATGTAGCTCACATTTTTTTAACTGTTATAAATGTTAGCCAATACCTTTGAATTTAAAGAAATTTGTTGAAATCTGCATTGACATAGTAATGGCATATTATGGCAATAAATTCAGGGTAGATACTGTGGGTCAAACTACCGTTTCATTTCTTGAGCAGTGCTCTTGAAATTTAGCACACATATTAGTTTGGGATGAACTTGTGCAAGATGTATTTTTTCAAATGTGTTGGGAATCTGTCTTGCCATAGTCATGACATATAAAATCATCCCGATGTGACGTATTTATCACCTTAGAGATATTTGTAGTTATTATTGTCATTGGCTTACGTTACACAAGTCAAGTAGTTGTAAAGATTCATTATTGAGATGAATCTGTACGATTTGTCAGAACTAAAGCCTTAAAGGTATTGGCTAACATTTACCACAGTTAAAAAAATCTGAGCTCCATGATTCCCCATGCTACCATTGTCTTTGATAAGGTCTAAAAATGACGCCCTGATGAAAATTGTACTTCAAAATGATTATTTAGTGCTTTAAAAAAGTGAAAATCGTAAGTTGATCGGATTCACCTGCCCATTTTTTCCCATAGACTTACTGTGTGTACACCTACGCTATTTAAACTCGCCCCGAGTTTTAATTGTTTAATCATGCATAACTTGCCATTGGCAGTGTAACTTTCCAAACTTTTGTATTCTAGGGTGTTTATTTGTCCATATGAACACTACTATGTAGTTCAGATATCAGAATTTGACAATTTTTTAAATTGAAGCTCCACAATGTTAGCCTATCACTTTAAAAGTCAGTGTTCTTTGTTTATATAACTGTTGATCGTTAGAAAAGTGGCTGTGTGAAACATTATGATGGCTAAGAAAGAGACAGATAGAAAAAAATGAGTGATTTCAAGTTTTGGATTAGTGTTCATGTAAGTGTTATCTTAACAATAACATGAGCGTTAATCCGAAACTTGAAATCGATCCGTGTTAGCGAGTTGATCCCGAAATTATGATGCACTTCCGGAAGTTGCTGTCGTAGATAGTGTTAAAAATCGTCTGCTGAACCGAGCTGGGTTGCTGGTGTTAGTGTTTTACATGCATTTGTCCCATTCACTAACACTAGCCCCTAGGGATTAAGAAAATCACTATTTCAAGTTCATTGTTAGCGTCAGTGTTATTTCTGTCTCGACTTACTTCGCTGGGTCGCGCAGGTGTGTATGGCAGCGCGATGGCGCGCGGTAAGCGGCAAGAAAAAATTACAATATTTTAGAGTGTGAAAGAACTAAGACATAATAAAATAAGTCAAATACATGAAATTAAGAGGGAAGTACATGCCTTTCCAACAGTGTTACATTTGTAGTACGATCGTTTAAATTTCATAAACAAATTACAACATTTCTGAAGGTTTTCCGTGGTTTTCATGTTCATCGAACAAGGGATGTGACGTCACGCTTGTGTTAACACTTGTGTTATGCTATCGATTACAAAATCGAAAGTGACCGTTATCCGAGTCGCAGTGTTGGAGTTCGGTTTAACGGCTCTTGATGTCTACTAACACAACAATAACACTTATCCAAAACTTGAAATCCCCCAATCTCCCTGAGAAATGAAACCATGAAATATAAGAACATTTGTGACTTCATTCCTCTATCTACCATAGAATTTAAGGACACCTGATGCGTCAATCATAGTATGGTATTACGTGATGTATATCATGTCTGCAGGCCTCGACAAAGCTAAAAAAAAATTTTCCGGTCAGTGTAGCGGGCACTTAAATGGTAAATTCAAGTGCTCGACAGCAAATTCTAAATGCCCAAATTTTTCCATCATAAAATTATATCCCAGTACGAGAGAAGATCTTGCACATATGCAAGAATATCTCTGCAATCACTTGATGAATTGTCAAACAGACTTTGTTGCATGATGATCGATCTAGATGCAAGTTAAAGACATTGCCCAATCAGGCAGGTTCTTTTAATTTCGGAGTGCCCAACCATGATTTTCAGGTGCCCCGGGCACTTTGGCACCTGGGTTTGTCGAGCCCTGTGTCTGTCAAGTTGAATCTTTGACACCAAAAATCATTGTTTTTTTTCCTCATTATTTCACAGAAATTGGCGAAATTGCTGGTGTGGCCGACGTGACCATCCGCCATTCGTATCGTCTCATCTACCCGAAGGCTCACGAGTTGTTTCCGCCGGACTTTCAGTTCGCAACGAAGATCGAAGATCTACCGCCACCATAAAGTCCTCGGGAGGTAGCTTGCAATACAGTACCCGAAGGCCATAATTTTTCCCTCAGCTGAGCAATTCGCCCTACTGCATAAACCCGCGTAAAACCGACATCAGTGATCGATATCCACATCCAGGATATTTTCATTGACAAACAGATTTTCCGGAGATCAGGCATTCGACTGCTGTTGTGTTGTGACCAGAATTTTTGTTGAATTTGAACTTGCAGAAGAATCTCAGTCTTACAATATACAACAAAACATGAATCCATCTACCAGATATTAAGATGGAAATGATATCGGCTTTGCCATTCCATAGATGTGTCGAACGGTGGGGCATGATAACGAAAGTGTTTGTGTACCAGTAAATGGCAGTGTTGTATCCAAGAGCCCAGGTTCTGAGACCGAGGCCGGCCCCAAACCCAACACTTCATAGGGTTTGTACAGGTGACTCGGACCGAGACCGAGTCCGAGGCCACCAGAAATTGGCCTCGAGGCTGGCTTTATATACAACACCGGTAAATTGCATTGTGAAGGCAAAATTGCTGCATTCTGTGGTTGTAAGAATATGAGTATTGTGATTGCTTGATACTTTGGCATCCGTAATTTGACACCGGATAGTACCATTATGTGAAACAATAATTCAGATCTTGAATTCCTTCAATAGTGATGAATTTAGTATCACTTGTTCACTTTGAAATAGTCCCAAACCTAGTAAACTGTGCCTCCTGTGTACCAAACTATTTCAAAGTGAACTTGTGCCGACAGTTTTTACTAACGCACTCCGGACTGTGCATTATTAATGTAATAGTGCACCCAATGTTGACCTGTGTATAGGAATGCATGATAGGAAGAATTATTATGCTAAATATTTAATGTATACTAGGGTAGGCTGAAAAGTTCGTAGCCTGACTAAGAAGGAGTTATTCTACCGCAATAAAACTAGTCATGTGCTGAATTCAACTTTCTGTGATACTAACTGCGATGTTTCTTTTCAGATATCATTTCATGTTTTTCTGATAAAATTGATTTAAAATTGGCAGTTGAGGGTTCTGAAAATGGTCATTTTTTTCTCAGATTTTTTATGGCAAAGATTTGCCTGAACAGACATGCGTCACTGTTTAAAAAAAAAAATCCACCCAAATGTGGTTATCACTGTTGAGAATGCAATTCGAGTAAGTTGTTGGCTCAAAATGTGGCAGAGACACTAGAAAGAGCCCAGAAAGATGACTCCTGTCTGGAAGGGCAAGTCTCTGCCATAAAAATCTGCCGAAAATGACCATTGACAAAAACCTCAACTGTCAATGTAAACTTATTTCTCAAAGAAAAACAAGAAAAGGTTTCTGAATATAAACAATGCAGTTAGTATCAGAAAAGGTTGAATTTAGCACATGACTAGTTTCATTGCTGTAGGATAACTCCTTAGTCAGGCTACAAACTTTTCAGCCTACCCTCGTAAATAACTTGTAAACTAAAATAAGTTTGTAACTCTCTCACTGTGATTGTAATTGTGTCATTTGTTCTGTGTTTCTGCAATTTATTTTCCAAAGGATACACAAAATCAGCATTAATTTTTGCCAGCAAAAGATCACGTTGGACAAAGTAACTTGTATGTAGTACATTCACTTATTGGATTGCCAAGGCATTTTTGGACAGTTTTGGCAGATTTTCAAATTCAGACTCTTTTTGGTGATATTGATAATTTGTTGATTACTGTATTTAAAACCTAATTTATTCATATATTGCAGTTGTGTAACATTACAGTGTGTCTGTTCTCATTATTTAGTCCCACATTATGCTTATTCACACAAAGCTAATGAATTTAAAATAATATTTCAATTAGCCATGTCATTTGATCAATGCTTATTGTGTCACTGGTGCTACCCTGTCAAACAGTGCAAGTAGAAGAAAAAACTTATAACCATAATTTTATATCTTATTACACTTTCACAAAGTACAGTGCGTCCCAGAACAAACAGAACCCTAAAACAATGGCCTATTGTGCAAAAACAATTGGGAATATGATTGACAAAAATCTTTGAAATAAACTTTGACTTATACTCTTTTAAATAATACATCAAGCAAACTTATTACTTCATGCATCTCTGACTACCATGACTTTGAAAATTTAATGTGAAAAACTATTTGCTACACTTTTTGGTTTAGACATTGTGCACATCAGGGAAAGAAAGAAATGGACAAATGGTGTGCTGATTGTCTAAGCCAAAAAGTGTAGCAAATGGTTTTTCACATTAAATTTTCAAAGTCATGGTACTCAGAGATGCATGAATAAATAAGTTTGTTTAATGTATTATTTGAAAGAGCATAAGTCAAAGTTTATTGTGAACATGTGTCTTTAACAATATACCCCAGTGCCTCCGCACAATAAGCCTTTTTGTAGGGTTCTGTTTTTTTCTTGGACTCACTGTAGAGGAACAAGCCTCACTAAATCACTTGTAAAATGATTGCAATTCATTGGAAATTGGTATTGATACTTGTGGATTTTTTTTTCTGCACTAGTCATTGTGCTTAAGTATCTTATCAATAGGCATTGCTTGTTATTGTGTGGCTTACATGGAGTGCTCATGACAGTCATTTTTGTTATCGTAGTAGCAAAACGCTTCAAACTTAAACCCTATTTTAACTGGGCTATTTCAGACCATGTTTTTACGGGGGGGGGGTCCATTTGACACCCCCTTCAGATTTCGGCCGCAGATCGTGCGTTCACCGCGAAAATTTGCATGCGCATAGAGCTGGATGTAAACTACAAGACTATATGTATAGTAAAATTTTAATTATGCAAATACATGTAAGTGTATGAAATTATGTTTTCGCCTTATGACTCACTTACAGTAGCTATTAGAATGCTAATTTTTGGTGAAAATATTCATTTCGACATTTCTAACAATTATCTGCAAAGAAATATTGCCAACTCAGAATTAACTTCTTATGTATTTTATTGTTTTGTGAATTTCTTATGTATTTTTTTTTTTTTGTTTCCTATTGTTTTTTCGATGAACTTTGTCGGGGACTCTTTTGCAATCCTAAACAGCATAAACTTAATCCATTTCAACCAGTAAAAGTGAAAATAATCATACATTTATAATTTTGGGTTGAAAACACGATTTGCATTGATTTTGTACACAAAATCACATTTTTCAAAACAAATTTTGGGCTGACATGCGTGTACAAAAAAATCGCGTAGCGTCATAACGGTATGTTCGATTTTCGTGAAAATGGTCTCAAAAGATACGCAAGACTTGAAAGTAAAAAGTCGGCAAATGACGCGGTGGAGTAGTCGCGAAATTCGTCGGGGGGGGGGGGGTCAAATTGACCCCCTTCCCGAGTTAATATAGGGTTAATATAGAAAATTTATTGATGGACTGTAGTAGTGTTGCACGACTCCAGGATTTTTTGAAGTCGACTAGTCGGCCATCAAAAGTCGCGACTCCGACTATTTGGCGACTCTCGGCGTTTGGGTCTGTCGGCATAATCAATGGGTAAAAAGAATCACACTACAGCCTATACAGTGACTGTTCAGTGTCCTCCTTCAATGATTTTAGTTCAACAACCTGAATATATTCCCCATATATATATGTCTTTACTTGAACTGAACTGGCCACGATTTTACATAATAATGAACTGAAAAGACTGCAATGTTAATTGTCATCAATATTTTCACAGTGATCCAGAGAATCGACTCTTGCATTCCTAAAGTCGGAGTCACGACTCCTTGCAGATGGTCGCGACTCCGACTTTTGGCGACTTAGTCGTGCAACACTAAACTGTAGTAGATTATGTACAGGTCAGCTGTATTCTTTCATGATAAACTATGGGGAAGTGTTATTTTATTATACAGGAGAACCTCGTTATAACAAGGACCTAAACACCATGACTATTACCTTGTTATATCAGATCTCTCACTATATCAGGGTACAAAAGCAAAGAAATATAAAAAGGTGGGACCTCCAAAATCACCTTGTTATAAAAGGGTTTTGTTTTATATATGACCTCTTTATAGGTTCCCACTGTATATATATTACAATGTAGCTGCACATGCTGAAATGTCATATTGCTGCATTGGCAGATTTAAAAGAAAGATAATTAAAAAAAAGATAATTAAAAAAACATGTTTGTAACTGCTCTTTATAGATTCCCACTGTATATATATATATTACAATGTAGCTGCACATGTTAAAGATTGTGTCATTGATTTGCACATCAAAAAACATCTAAATAAATGAAATCAGCTGAAATCATATCCAATGTGAAGATTAATATAAATAAACACCTCTCATAGAGACTTGGGGTAAAATATTGAGTTTTGGTGAAAATCTGGACGGTTAAACTTCATCCTTTTTCAAATTACTCAGAAGCAATTTCAAAATATCCGTGACGTCAAACGTGCACGTGCCGATCCAAAATTGTCCGATCAGCCGTTAGCCAAAGGTCGTGCGGAGGTTAGCCGTTTAACCAATCAGTGCGCTCGCTGGTCTTGCGACGATACACATAACCGCGATTCGCAGTTTGAGCAAAATTGAAACTCACGGAAAGAACAACATTCTGGTAACATGTCGTTATTAGTTTTTCTCATAAACAACAAATTCATGACGTATGGATCTCAAACTTTCAACACACCATTTGTAAGTACTAAACTACCGTTTGGTATTGATAGTGAAGGGAAGTAATGGACTTGCACATCCCTGACACAATCTTTAAAATGTCATGTTGCTGCATTGGCAGATTAAAAATAAAAAGATAATTAAAAAACATGTTTGTAGCTGCTTTGAAAATTGAAGGAAGAAGACATAATTTTTCCTCTGAGGTGCTTCATGCAAACATGCCAACAAATCACCCGTTATTCCAGAATTGTATTGCTATATATGGGTCTATCAAGCAGACAATTATGTGATTGGATTTTGTTTTGATTACAAGTTAGTTTCACTGTGAGAGTAAAAAAATGTAACCCCAATTATCTACGTGATAAGTTTAACCCTTCAGTTGCATAGTAAGAATATTACATGCAGAGTCTATATGGCATTTTGTTGCAGTTGTATCAATGGAATTGACCGTTGTAGTAAGGAATTATGCTTGCTGATAGTATCAATGAGAATGCAGGCCAACAAGAACTGATAATGAACTAAAAGAATGGATATTTTTTTTTCACATTGCTCACATGATAGCTTGAAACATACAGCGGAAACTTGTTGTAACAAAGAAATTTAGTTTGTTTTATTGAAATTTTATTATATCAGGTTTGTAAAAATAATAAAAGACAAAGAAAATGTCAAATGTGGGACTGAAACAATTCTTTGTAATAGCAAGATTTTGTTATGTCAGTGTTCTATATAATGACAATATATTATTTCATGTTACACACAAGGAAATCATTAGCAACATACCTTAGTTGTAAAATACTGAAACTTTGAAAACCTGTACCGTAATACTTTATAGCAACTGAAATTTCACGTTTGTTTAAAATGGCAATACAAGTGTCTATAAAACATCAGTATAAAGGGAAACAAATTATTATCATTAGCTTTGGCAAGTTTGTATCTTAAAAGTATATTTATAAAGAATTTATCAAGTTTTGCTACAACATAGCTGAGCATATGTATACTATATACCCTGGCTAGAGTGTATGCTCATGTTGGAAGATTTGTCTTGAATTTATTAATCTGAGGAGAATTTAATTAATTTCCGGCCCTGATCGAAATCGATCCCATGCATAGAAAGTTACACTAAATGAAACATTTCATTGTCTCCTCATTTTCTGACAACAAATGCACAATAAAGAGGAAATGTATGACGTTGAAATTTTCACAGCTGAAAATGTGTTTATTGGAGCATTGTGTCCTAAATTGAGGACTACTTCTAATGTTACCATTTCCCTTTAAAATATAAGTAAAGTATATAAACCATGCAGAATACATGTATTTGAATGTGCAAATAAAGTCTTGATTCATTGAACACAGCATCGATGTCAATTCTCATTTTCTTTTAAATTCGTAAATGAATATACATGTATATGAGAGATTGGGTGTACATTATACAATGAAATTTGCATGTCTGTGTATTCAAACTGTTCAGGAAAATTCACTTGATAATGTGAGAGGAGTGCAATGCCGTGATTGAAGCTGATCGGAAAGTTTACTATTACAGTCATCAATCAGAAGTATGGTGTTCCCACATGTGACTTAAATGGTATGAATATTTTCACCGGGGATGGGGTGGGGGGGGGGGGTATGGGGCATATTTTACTCAGTAATTCTGTCTTTCACAAAATAAATAGTTCTATCTACTGTGTGTGTAGGAAACATTTTATGTTTAATTTATACATTTTATATACTCGAGGAAGGAGACCCACACTCTAAAAACTGAAATGCAATCTCGACATTTAAAAGGGCTTAGGATTGACCACACTTTCTCAATGATCTATTTAACCTTTATTCAGCTGAGTCTGAGTCTATAAATGGTTGTATATAACATCTAGGAAGTGTTGTAAAGTGTGGTCACTTCTTGGCCCTTTTAAATGTTGAAATAACATTTCCGTTTTTAGAGTGCAGGTGATACGGAGCATATGCCACATTATAACAGTTTTTTTTTTTGTAGAATGGAGTAGAAAAAACATTTTACTGGTCCATTCAATACGTCTGGCAGCCAGACTAGATAACTATTTCCCCATTTTTTTCTAATTAAAGGCATCGTATAACAATGTTTCCATGCAGTTAAAAAAATCTGAGCTTCATGATCCGCCATGCTACTGGTGTCTCTGATAAGGTCTACAAAATGAAGTCCTGGAAATATTGTTGTTCAAAACGATCATTAAGTGCTTCTAAAAAGTGAAAATCAATGAGCGACCATTTCCGGTTTTTCTCCATAGACTGCTGTGTAGCAGAATTTTTGTATCAGCTGAGAATAATTCATGTGCCAATTTTGATCTATACATATTTTACGAGTGACAGCATAACTATGTAAAGTTTTGTGTTCTAGGGTGTTTTTTGTCCATCCAAACACTGCCAGATATGTCAGATAGTAAAATTTGACAATTTTTTAAATAAGGCTTCCACAATGTTATATAGTGTCTTTAAAACCAGTGCTGGCTAACATTTACCACAGTTAAAAAATTGAGAGCTACATAATCCTACATGCTCCAAGTGTCTTTGATAAGGTCTAAAAATGAAGCCCTGAAAAATATTGTATTTCAAAATGATTATTTAGGTACAATCGTAAGTTGACCGGATTCACCTGTCCATTTCCTCCCATAGACTTACTGTGTGTGGATCTTGGCTGTTTTTTTACTCGCCCCGAGTACTAATTGTTTATTCATTCATATCTTGCCAGTGGCAGCATACATTTCTAAACTTTGTTTTCTAGGGTGTTTATTTGTCTTTTCAAACACTAATTCACTAATTTAAGTATTTATTGTTTTGAATTACTTAAGGTTTCTTATGTAGTTTTTCTTTTTGCATTTAACTTTAATTTTTGGTATTAGACAGAAAATAGTGCGCTTAGAAACGCCTGTATAAGCGCCAAATAAATGTTTTGTATTATTACTATTATTACTTTGTAGCTCAGATAGCAAAGTTTGACAATTTTTTAATTTGAAGCTCCACAATGTTAGCCTATTACTGAGTGAGTAGAAACCTGTGAAAGCCCCAGTATCGTTTTGGTCGATCAGACAACCTTGTTATCAGTACATGTTTTACACAACGTATGGTACTGCCATGCCAGACATGAGAAAACAACAAACCTACTAAAAAGTGTTGATAATGACATCTTTCGTTTTTTAAGTTTCAGATGTCACTATGTACATTTTTCAAGTTTTCGCCGATTTTTTTCAAAAAGTGGAAGCGTTTCAGCGCGTTGGTAGATCGGCCCCCTGCGCCCCCTCCCCCTCCCCCGCTTGTCGGATGCTGTTTGGCTTGTAATTTGGATAGTGCAAAAAAAATCTTTGCCCCTCCTAAGATTTTACCCTGGCGCCGCCCTTGAGTTATGGCTATGTGAAAACACAATGGGAGGAAAAATAATTTTTCAACATTTACCAAACTATACTGGCTTTTAAGTACCACGCTCACCCCCACCATCTGAGGCTGAAGTTATTTAGGTGCGCTATTTATCTATAGGTATCCCACTAGTGGCAGCGTACAACTTTCTAAAGTTGTGTATTCTCGGATGTTATATTGCAAGTATATTATCATGTTGCTTATTAGAAATCAAAGTTTAAAGGTACTGGCTAACATTTACCATAGTTAAAAAAAATCTGAGGTACATGATTCCCCATGCTACCAGTGTCTTTGATAAGGTCTAAAAATGAACCCCTGAAAAAATTGTACTTCAAAATGATTATTTAGTGCTTTAAAAAAGTGAAAATCGTAATTTACTGGATTCACCTGCCCATTTCCTCCCATAGACTTACTGTGTGTACGCCTAGGCTATTTTCTACTCGCCCCGAGTATTAATTGTTTATTCATGCATAACTTGTCATTGTCAGTGTAACTTTTCAAACTTTTGTATTCTAGGGTGTTTATTTGTCCATTTGAACACTATTATGCAGCTCAGATAGCAAAGTTTGAAAAAAAAATTTAATTGGAGCTCCACAATGTTAGCCTATCACTTTAATTTACTTAAAAAATAAATGAACCTCCACAATATTAAATAATATCTTTAGTTTAAATGAGAGAAAGACACAAAAGTGATGAATAAGTTCCCTTCTATGACCCACATTATGTTTGCCCATCCGTGTACTCCTTTCTGAAACGTCACACCAAAATTTTTTTCTCTTCTCTTTTTTTTTCGTTACGGAAGGCCATCATTCATGTCTTCCTGACCGTGGGATCGGAAGATGTGAGTTACGTAATACATCATCCAAGTATGTAAAGGGCATGCTAGAAAGAATAATCACCACCCCAAGCATTACCAGAGGCGGCACCCCGGGGCGCTGGGGGTTGTCCCCTCCCTAACCAGAGGCTTTCTCCTAGTCTGGAAGTACATGTTTTTATCAAACCATCACGTAGTACGGTACTGTTACGCTAAACAGAGAACACCATAAAATCTACTAAAACTACATGTTGTTTATAATGCATGGCATGTGGTTTTAAAATCGTTACTTAATATACTATCCCTACGTGTACAGTGTGTCTCAAAAAAATTGTGCAAGTGAAAACCGCCCTCTTTGGCAACTATGAAATACTCTTGTGACATGATGCTTACGTCAACGTAGTGCATAGTCTTAGCAAATACCGTTAGTTTTGTTTAATTTGCTTGTCTTAATCTTGAGATAATGTTAATTTAAATAAGAAAGGGTAAAATCGCGATTGTACAACTTTTACTACAGTCCCGAGTGAAAGGGACACAATTGTGATTCCACCCCTCTGTTGTTGACAACATATCTCGAGATTAAAACAAGCAAAATGAACAAAACAAATGTTATTTGAAAGCTAATTAGACTTTGCCCTTGACGGTGATGTAAGTATAATGTCACCAGAGTATTTTCTAATTGCCGAAGAGGACGCTTTTTACTTGCAGAATTGTTTGAGACATGCTGCAGCACGTTTCAAAAATTGTTGAGGTGAAAGGCGCCCTCTTTGACAGTTAGAAAATACTGCTGTGACACATGTTTACGTTAACATCAAGAGCAAAGTCTTAGCTTTCAAATGCTGTTTGTTCTATTGAATTTGCTTGTTTTGATCTCGAGATATCTTGTAAACAACAAAACTATGGAATCACAACTGTGTCACTCTTACGGGAAGAGGGCCTGATGCTATTAAAAGTGGCACATTTGTGATTTTACCTTTTCGTTGTTAACTGAACATATCTCAGGATTAAAACAAGCAAACTGAACCGAACAAACGGCATTTGAAAGCTAAGACTATGCCCTTGATGGTGATGTAAGCATGGCGTCACAAAAATGTTTTTCTAATTACCTGGGGGGCGCTTTTTACTTGCACAATTATTTTTGAGACACACTGTACCCTCCCTACTCAAAAGTATTGCAACATACACTACAACGCATGCATTTTAAGTTGAAGGGGTCTTTCTATAATGATGTCCTAATGAAGTTTATAATTGGAAAATAACAAATTATTTGGAAAGAAATCAATGAACAATTGTTTTTCTTTCCTTCTCCATGGCGGAGAGATTATCAAATGCAGGCGCACCGATGGCAGAGGGGCTGGAACATAAAATTTGACCTTTTTTCGCCTCCCTATATGGGTGGGATGTTAATTCACACTAGTATCGTAATTCGGTTTCATATTTCCCGTAAAATGGTTTGGATGGCTTGGAAAGACTTCCAACAATCAAAAAATGACATTGTTTTCCTTTGACACGGTCTCAGAAAGAAGACACCACGCCGCAAAGACGAAAGCGCCTCCTATCTTCATAAGATAGTGATAGGAGAATACGCCCCATATTTCAGAAAAAGACCTCCTCAGTTGTAATTTCTTATTCTTTCTCAATTCTAAAGGCGGTTTATCATTGCAAACATCCTAAAATTTGCTGTAATGCGACTTTTTAGTACATTTGATATAAAGATGTGGAGAGAAAGTCATCATCTTTATATTAGTAGCCTCATCCTCCTTATCACTATCTTATGAAGATATAGGAGGCGCTTTCTTCTTTGCGGCGTGGTGTCTTCTTTCTGAGACCGTGTCAGGGGAACACAACGACATTTTTTGTTTGTTGGAAGTCTTTTTAAGCCATCTAAACCATTTTACGGGAAATATGTAACCGAATTACGATGCTAGTGTGAACTAACACCCCACCCCTATAGGGAGGCGAAAAAATGTCAAATTTTGTGTGTCCAGCCCCTCTGCCATGGGTGCGCCTGCATTTGATAATCTCTCCGCCATGGAGAAAGAAAGAAAAACAATTGTTCAGTGATTTCTTTTCGAAGAATTTGTTATTTTCCAATTATAAACTTTCTTAGGACATCATTATAGAAAGACCCCTTCAACTCAAAATGCATGCGTTATAGTGTATCTTGAAATACTTTTGAGTAGGGAAGGTATTTCCTTTGAGGAAAAAGTTATCCCCCCCCCCCCACTTTTGAAATTTTTCGGCAATTTCTCAAAAAGAGAAGCTTCCAGAACGCGTGAGTTTCAGGGTTTAGACCTAGTAATTTATGTTTTTCTAAAACAACAACAACAATAACGACAACAACAACAACAACAACAACAAAGAAGCCATTTTTTTAACCATGGAGGTAGAAAGAGTTGTTTTAACTATATACTTGGGCTCTACAGCACAGGGCATATGAAAGTAGTAGTCTTCGGCACATATTGTTCAGACCCTAGCTGTTTTGCGTACCACTATTGTTTGTTTGTTGTGACCCCGTTGTCTTCTTTCCAGACAAAATGGGATTTTGATCAGTACTCGTCCAACACTAGTCTGACTGCCAGACCATTATTCTGGAATCTACGGCCAAACCTGTATCCATTATTGCAGGGGAGGTCTGAAATTCAGACTAGTCCAACACAAGCCCATTTCCCCTGCATCCCCTCCCCCTTTTTTGTAAAACTCCTGTGCCGCCACTGTGACGACACCAACGGGTGAGCGAAAAGCAACTTCGTGGTCTTAGATTACCGAGCAAAAAGAAAGCCAAGTTTTAGAGATTGCCGATGAATTTTCGCACAGATCTCATAAGATTGCTGATACGGGGTACAAAAATAAAAATAAACAAGCTAGTGACTACTATCTGGGTATCCCCCGCAGATAAACCCCTTTCCCACGATTTAATCAACAGTTAGTAATTATTGATAGGAGGGATACTTTCGAAAACAGTTTGATCGACGGGTAGAAGAGAACCGATTGATTGACAGAAAATTTTCAGGAGCCCAAGCACCGGGTTACACACGTGCCTTTCGAAATCTCCGAGTGATCCCTGAGGCATGGAGTAGCTCCATGCCTGAGGTCACTCCAAAATGAGTGAAAAACACACCTTTTCACTCCAAATTCACTCTAAATTCACTCTTTTCTGAAATTCACTCCTAAAAGCGTGAATATTTTCACTCATTATTTCTTATAGAATGTGAAGCCCCGATGTACTAACTACATTTCGGAGTTGAAAGGTCAAAGGTCACAAGGGCTTTCTGATCTGAGATGGGGTACATGCTAGTCTGAATTGCAGACTCCGTCGGTCGCGAAGTAGGGAAATTTACTTTACTGGTCCATTCAGTACTGGCAGCCAGACTAGGTAGATGCATGCATAAGGCTTTCAATCAAAGTGGGTGTGAGGGGAGTGCGGACTGCGAAGGCATACCCAGCGACTGCGCGCAGTCGAACTGCTCTTGGTTTTCTTTCTTCCGTTTTTTTTTTTTCGGGGGGGGGGGGGCTTTAATAGATGGATAGTGTTCCCGCAAGAATAATGACATATACGAGCAACGTTGTGATACTATTTCAGGACAAGTAAACAAAACATGCTGAACAGATAATTAGATTGAGGTAAAGCAATCATTCGATCCTGATCTGTTTTCATCAATCTCTATTAATTTGTAATTAAATTTCTTTGCCTATAGCATTTTTCCATGTCAGCAGCTATGCATGCAACTGCAAAATTTACAGAAGGTGTAAGGGGGTCAAACGATAGATGATTAACATAAATTGTGCTAAATCGTTCATCCTGTATAAAAAAATTCTCCCAAAATGACCCCATGTGAATTTTGAAAAGTGACATTTATACCTGTAAAATATGCTCACTCGTGCATGACTTGATGGATCAATCACATTTTCACGCAGGAGTTTGTCAATGAGTGCAGAAATACGCCTGCCAAATTATTTTTCTCAAAATCTTTTCGTTAAAAGGTTAAAGTATTTTGAAAAAGGGGAACTTCCTATTTGTGTCGTGTTTAGTTATGATGATAGGATATCTCTGTGCTGATAGCGCATTCCGCCCTCTAGCGAGAATTGTGGTCCAATTTCAGCAACCACTGTCAACCAACCGCTGATCTCGCCACTCGTGGGGAGATCCGTGGTGTCAACCGAAGAGTACACAGACTATTCTGCAATGAAGAAAAATGTGAAATTAAACTTAAAGGGTAATGGAACCCAGGTATCTTCTTGAATTCAGAGAATACAGAACAATACAAGAAGGATATAAGGGAAAGTTTGAACAAATTTGGTTGAACGGTTCAAGAGTTATGATTGTTAAAAATTTATTTAATCCTTATGGAGGCAACTCTACCAGCTTTTTAGATGAAAGTGTTGAAAGTGTGGAGAACTCCGCATAGGTTTTTGTACACAATTGTTCACATATTCTCATTTTTTTAATCACATGTCCGATTTGCTCTTGCTTGTTGTGCAAGTATGTTCTTACAAAAATAATTATACGTTGTTTTTTTAAAA
>JZLH01S0324610.1:30532-40537 GCA_001188425.1 Eucidaris tribuloides | reverse complement strand
TCACAGACTGCTTCACTTGAGGTCAAACGACGTATTATTTTGAAATATTTCAGCCAACTCTCCGTCCATCATGCGCCAGCCGTTGTTGTCAGCGCGTCCTTCGAGCGATGAATGTTATCTCGTCGCTCGCAGGTTTCTCGTCAACTTTCGGAAATGATGCACTGTCTTACACCGTGATTTCGACACACGTCATAAAGTGAAGAAGAACGTTTACTAGGTCTGACAATGCCCGATTCCGAAGGGAAGTTAAATTGCACTTTAGAGTCACTTCAGTAAAGTTCATCTATTTGTTATTGATGCAACATACAGGTGTGTGAATCTGTGCGACCGATAAAAAAAAAACTGTAGAGGCAACACCAGTGGGGTGCATGGGATGCAATATTTCTCACAGAATTTTTTTTACTGTTTATCTATATGGAATGCGGTATATCATTTGAAAATGGAAGCCTTACAGGTAGTATATAGCTTTAGAAAAATTATGAAAACTGAACATTTTTCCTACTATTCTGTTTACAATGGACGTTAAAACTATTATACGGCATAAGTATTTTCATTCAAAATTTATCACCCGATTATCATAATTATTTGGCAGTCTGTTTATTCACATCAAATCTTAGTTAATGTTTCTAAAGATTTAAAGATTTGGTTTGATGCTACAAAAACGAATCTCTTCCTTGACCATACCACAACACTCTTCCTCCTGCTTCACTCTTCCTCTTCCTCCTCCTCTTCCTTCTCTTCTTTATTCTCGTTTTTTTACCTCCTTCACTTCACCCCCTTCTTCTCCCCCTCTTCCTCGTTCTCTTTTCCCTCTTTCTCCACGTTGTCATCATCATCATCATTGCATTCTTCCTCCTCTTCCTCTTCCTCCTCCGTCACCTTCTCTCTTCTTTCTTTCTTCTTCCCCTGCGCATCTCCTCCACATCAACATCCCTGCATCCTCCTCTTCTTCCTCCTCCTCCTCAAACTCCTCTTTTTTACCACCTCGTCTCTCTTTTTCTTACTTCTGCTCATTTTCACTCCTTTTTTTATTATCATAATGGTAATATTATCAGGATTATCATCATCACTTTCATTGTCATCGTCGTCATTATCATCGTGACCGACCAAGAGTCACTATCATCACCGTCTACCACATAAAGTTGCGTAAATGGTTCATTGCAAAGTGTGTATTTATCATTACTGTCCTTCATTTCAATCATCTTTTAGATGAAAGGAATTTTTAGACAGCACCTTTGAAAACCGGTCATCATAAACACTAATACCAACATAACTGCTATTGGAATCTCAGTTCCAATGTCGGTTACGTCATGACGTTGTCAATGTTTCATGTTTTTTTTCCTTTTAAGTAAACGTTCTAATTCAAATTATGATCTATGATTTGATTAATGATCTTTGTCACCAATTCCCACTTTGCCATTTTACTAACGATTCAAGAACTATTCAGTAATAATCGATATGTACCGTACTTGGTGTTGTTGTACAGGGATGTGACGGAAACTACGTGGCAAAACCGTCTGTTGATTCCAAAAGGCTGTCTTGGAAAAACGCGTTATATATTTCCGTTGTTACGTTGTTAGTGTGCTTATCTAAATATACAACTATGTACGAAAGGATTACAAGTATGGACAGGTGTATTATAGTGAGACCCTTTTTCATTCCTTAGTTTCACTTCAGACTGTTGTTTCCCTTCGTCTTACAGCAAGGCTGTTGGAACATGCCATGTCGCCTGCCGAGTTTCGACATCTCCATTCCCGCCAAAAGTGTCAATAAATGTTGAAACATTACTGCGTATTCACAGCACGCCAATCAATTAAGACGTGCGAATTGACGTGGATATATGGTGAGAGAAGAAAATAACAAGAAATTCGCTCCCCAACACGTATATATTGACGGCTCATTTGTCACATACTTAGCGATCATTGAACACGAATGATAATATATTTATTTTTCGTTTGATGGATAGTGACAGGCGTTCGCGGTTTATTTTCTTTCGGCTGATGATAGAGAGCATCAATGCATTGGCGCGTTTGCCGCCTCCTGACTGACCGAGGACAACTGCGTCGTACATTATTTCCAAGTTTTAACGTTTAGATTTAACGATTTGAGCCACTGTGACGTGGTAGGCTCTTTCTGTTTTTTGTCAGTGTATCACGTCATGTTGAATACCGCCCCCTGCCGAGTGATAGCTTCCAGGTATTGCCGAGCAGTATAGTACACCCCGTCAAGGCATCATGTTTTGCAGTTGTTGTCGGGAGAAGAAAATATTTAGTACGAAATTGTTATTTGAAATTTACTGGAAGAGGTTTTGAAGAAGATTAACAAATGTCGGCTGTTCTGGTGCATCACAAAATCACCACACTCAGCTGTGTTAGACAATGTATGTTATCTTCTTGATATACATCACATTCAGACATGTTTTGACGCCTTGAAGGTACGGGAGGTTAACAGATTTCATGATTTGCACGTGGCCTCCAAAAACTTTCAAAGAAAAGAGCTAAATCTATTGTGCTGTAAACATCAGTGTTTTCTATACATTTGATAAAGACAAGTTTTCTTTGCAAAAAAAGTAACCGTCAACATTCTTGATAATACGATGAAACGTGCGCATCACATTTTGTTTTGTTTTTTGTTTTTTGTTGTGGTTTTTGGGGGTGTCTTGTTTAATCTTAACTCGTTAATTAATGTCGACTTAGGTCGATGTACCTAACCCGCCAACGTCGCTCTGAGTCGACATTGAACAAATAGAAATAATATAATATAATATATAAATATAATAAGAAATCCTTATCGTCCTGAAGGTATTCCAGTGTATGTGTGTACAGTATGATATATGCTCACTCCGGGGAGAAGCACGAGTTGTTCGCAATATCTGAGGAACAGTTGGTCGGATTGGATGGGTACAAATCACATGTAATTGCACATCTATCCTTTTGACTCTTAAGGTTCCCTACAATGAAACATAATTATGTAACCACTTTTATCTCTTTCCTTGCCACGTTCGTCAATTTAAATATCTTGTAGCACAAGCGAATGTTAACGGGCATTGGCACGATGGGAAGAGTAAAAATACCGCAATTAGAATTAAACGAGTTAAAACATATACCAATACAGGACTAGGTTGCCCGGGAGAAACAACAAAGAGGAAAATAACTTTTATAACAGAAACTTTAAACGGTATACTTGCTTCTGAGAGCATTGTGTCCTAAATCGAGAATTAGTTCCAATAATTGTCTTTTCCGTTTAAGTTTCCTCTCAACCTATTCATTCCGATAATGATGACGACGATGATGATGATGATGATGATGATGATGATGACGATGATGATGATGATGACGATGATGATGATTGATGATGACGATGATGGCGACGAGGGGGTGGAGGTAAGATAAGGAGTAGGAGAAGAAGGAGGAGGAAGAGACTTTTTTTGTTGTTGATGATGAGGATTATAGTGATGATAAGGAGGAGGGGAGGGGAGTTGGAGGAGGGGGAGGGGGATTAGGAGGAGGGGGAGGAGGAGTAGGAGGAGGGGAGTAAGAGGAAGAGTAGGAGAAAAAGTAGGAGAAAGAGAGATTTGATGAGGAGGAGGAGGGAGAAGAAGAGGGGAGGAAGAAGAAGATGAGAAAGACGAGAAGGGGAGGAAGAAGAAGATGAGAAAGACGAGAAGGGGAGGAAGAGAGGTTGTATTTGATGATGATGATGATGAGGAGGAGGAGGAGGAGGAGGAGGAGGAGGAGAAGGAAGAGGACGAGGAGGAGAGGATAATAATACTATTGATAATGAAGTTATTTATGGTGATGATGAATTATGTCGATTATGATGATTTGCTGATTCCCTCTTAGATTTATACCAACATCGCAGTTTTATCAACTTATTGTTTTCAGCACCCATCGACGTATACCCCTCGGCCGACAATTTTTCTGTTCACATGCAACATAAGCATGATTAAACTATAGTTTCACATTCCTTCACGAATATGTATACTTATTACTTCTTGCCATTCGAATAAAACTGCAGAGAGGCTGAAAACACAATCGAAAATTGCATGGTTCGAGGCTATAAAACATGTACACCAAATAACACAATGGAAACATGGAAGTCTAGCCCGCTGTCCTTTGGGCTGTCACTGTTCATAAATCGCCGTCATCTTTATCGAATTCGAAACACCGTTGGAGATTTGAAGGAAAATAATCAGCAGATTCTACTGTTACGATTTTTCTTGGTTCCCTTCCGATATCAAAATGGCGATCACCCGGGGCGTCTGTATACCTAAGGTAATAGAATGACCGGCACTTATAATCATAGAACGCCGCATGTCGAAAATATTTTGTTTCCAAATTTGTGTCTGACCTTTGTCTAGGATGGGCATGATCTGATGTATTTGTGGTCAGAGTAACTGATCGAGGAGAGAGGTGCGGCGGCGCACGAAGGCGCGAATAAAGGTTGGGCATTATCTCGTACTACAATGATCTGGCAGCTAAAAGATCGAGATAACTAACATATCAAAACATTGATGAAAGAAAGGAAGGATGAAAGAAAGAAAGAAAATGAAGAAAGGAAGGATGAAGAAAGAAAGAGAAAAAGAAAGAAGTAGAAAGAATGAAGGAAAGAGACAAAGAAAGGAATAATAAGGAAAAAGAGAAAAGGGAGAAATGGAAAATAATAGGCCTACACAAAAAAGGAAAAACGATAAATAAGATAGCTCATAGCTGGATAGATAGATGATGGGTACACAAGAGCAGACAAAATATCATAATATTATACAATAATAGAAACAATAAGAAATAACTGAAAACAAAACAAAACAAAAACGAACAAAACAATCAAAATAAAAGATATAAAACAACGATATTGGAAATTGGAATGCTATTTTACCATGTGGTATTTAGTCATTAACCATCCCTCTTCTTTCCCCTTGTTTGCCGTTCCAGATAAAATTGGCCACCCGTTGGCAACCAATCCCCCTGGCTGTGGTTGTTTGGGTTTGATATTAATTTGTATAGATCCTTTTCGAGGAATATAGTCATTTAACATTTTACGAGGGCATCGCACGAAACTTGGCAAGAAGCATTTGTAACACTTTATGTCAGTCACAACCAGAGCGATAGGATCACCTCGACGCAGGTTAGAAATACGAATACACCCATAAACACATTCGTGCAGTAACACACACTCACGTACACACACACACACACACACACACACACACACACACACACACACACACACACACACACACACACACACACACACACACGCGACACACACACACACACACACACACACACACACACGCACGCACACACACATACACACACACACACACACACACACACACACACACACACACACTGTATCATGAAATTGTGGAGTCCTTAGTACGGTACTAGAAGAAAATGTACCAACAACCAAAACCGTCGGAATATAATGCAATTTCAACTGCCACGTACAACCATAAACTCGATATGAATGTAATATTTTAATGTTTCTAATTGATTTCATTTATTTTTCATTCTTTTTTAAAGAAGTGGGTTAGAAGCTGGTTTGGGATGTAAATGAAGGTAGCATCTACTACGTGGCGGTTCCGCGGGGTGAATTAGTGCACACTAGAAAAATAGGTTCAACTTTGCACTTTAGCAATGTCACACTGGGAGCACCTTTACGGGTGCAACTTTGCACCTTTTAACCTTAAAGGTGCAAAGTTACTTTGGTCTGAAAGGTGCAAAGTTGTACCCGTAAAGGTGCTCCCAGTGTGATATTGGTCTGCACCTTTAAAGATGCAAAGTTGAACCTATCTTGGTGTATGGGATCCGTTTATATAACTTAATTATATACATGTACTTGCATTTTTTTTTAAATTCTGGACAGCGCCTTATGTCGAATCCTTCTACACTGTGCAGTATGCCACCTTATTGGCGCCTACTTGCTCACCGTTTTTATCTCATGTGGGAAAGTGTTACAAATGCTCCAGGTGTCAAACCTGAAGTTTGAGTTTCGTTTGTAGTAGATACTGTATTACGATATACATGTAAATTATGTACCATTGCAAAGATAAAGGTCTGAGGGGTGTGAATCTTCCGGATGCAAAGTTCGGCAGGTGAGACGTTGCCATAGAAACGATCAATAACCTAAATCACCGATTGCGCAGTGCTGCCCCAACCATAATACTTTGCATTGGTTACCATGGAAACAAACCAAAATGTCACTACCCCAATGCATATTGAAGAATGATCAACATGCAAAGTGGTTGATATCACTGAATCGTTTCATTTAAAATTGAAAAACGTGATTGTTTTGCAAGACTTTGGGGAACAATTGGTCGAAGCAAACCTAAACACAAAGTCCACTTGGAGGAGGTCGATAGAAAGTTATTACGTGCAACGTGAAACGTTTGCCGCTTGGTGTGTTTTCGTCTGTAACGGGCAAAAAAATCGACAAGACATGTTCATGTCACCAATCATACAAAACAAATCAAGTTCAAAAAACTCTCTAAAACTATATCAGCGACAAATTGTCGCATGTTTTTATTTCATTACTGCAATCCATCTACATTCAGTATTCATGTCATTGGAATTTAACTGTATTCAAACAAACATTCAAAGTAAATTTGTGAACGCGAGCCAAGAAAGAAATTGTGTTTTCCCACAACTGCATAGATGAAAATTAACTTAAGTGGTAAATATTTTTCTCATGCTACATACGGCAATAGATAGGATTTCAGGCCGTCTGTGATCTAGCCCTGTGGTAGCATTAAAGGCGTCAGTTCGTAGACCTTCGTTCCTTAATGCCTCGGGCTTCGGGATACGAGATTATTATTACAACGTGCAATGACGAAAAAATATCGAGAAAAAAACACTTTTCTAGCTTATGCTAGCTTTGTCTTTGACCCATGAGTTGATGAGGCGCGCTTCGCGCGTTATATTGCTGCCGGACACTTTACGAAACATACATGTATGTACTTGAGCGGAATGTTTATTGTACGTATGTTTCTTAAAGCTTACCTACGTATCGATTAGCTTTGATGTATGATTTTAACTTCAATCTGGTTTCCAAATGGATAGCAAACGCGAAACATTTTGAAGACAGTGAAGTAAAGTTTTAAAGCAGATTGCGGATTGGTGATCATGGATTGTCTGATGATAACTGCCAAATGTTTGATTACATTCTTACTAATAATAGGGAACAGTTACTTAAAGAAACTTTGCCACACTTTTGTACCGGAAGATACAGAATATAACGTTAATACGATGGTCGCTGGAATATTAAAATCTTGACTCCTCAGCATGTTTCACCCGAAATGAATTTTATCTGTCAATAATTAACCTGATTTATCCATTTTAACTGTTAATTATTATCCCGATTTATTCATTTTAACTGTTAACTATTAACCAGATTTATTCATTTTCCATACAAGGTTTGATATATTGTCAGAAATCAAACGAACAACTATACTACAAGTTAATATTGATTCGAAACTAATTTACACATCCGGTCCTTGTGAAAAAGGCGCAAATTGTGATTATAATGTAAGTGTCAATATTTGCTGGTCTCGTCTGGGGAATTGTCGACACTGAGTAGTTATGCCCTAAGTGATGGAAATAGTACCAGGGAGGGCGAAATCTGCCAGGAATAATTTGTCGTTATTAGGCTTGTGAGTGAGACCAGAATGCGTAGCGTCCTTGGTGATCCGATAAGTAGACGAAAAACATGACAATTTTCTCTTAGTTTTGTCGCATTTTTGGGTACAGAGAGGCATGTGTTAGATGTTAGCAGTGAAAAGAGACATTGTAATTAAGAGTGATGTGTTCGTCACTGTTTCGACAGAAAACATTCCAACGGTTTACATTATACTTTCGATATTATTGGCACAAGTGTGAAGATTAAGCTGGTAAATGTTTCATAATTTACATGATTTAGGAAGTATGAGTAGATAGAACGTGAAAATTGACGCATAAACTAAGAAAAAAATTGACAATCCACGCAAAACATAAATTATACATTTGCCAATCAATTGTTAATTTACTGGGATGACCCCATACTCAAGCTCTTCGAGCTTTGCGGTCATTCCATATTTTTGTGTGACTAATAGAAATATTCAAGCAAATGCATGTATTCAATCTTTCATATACTTTGTATTTTTTTCCTTATGTCACAATGCACACAGATTTTGAATATGATTTGTTTGTATATATTGTATATATTCTATATAAAGTTGGAAATAAAATTCGAATGAATGAATGAAAAAAATATCGACCCCTATTTACATTATTTAAGAAAAGAATACAAGAATGTTACATTAAACCAATTCTACTGTGTGACAGTAAATGATGGATCATTTGCGTCGATCAATACTGCTAAATATAAACGAGTCGCCATAAGCGATTTGGTTCCAAAATTATGCAATTTGCGCACGAAGGGCGCGCCGAATATTTTTGACATCCTTTTTTTTCACTTTGCCGCCCCCCATCCAAAATATAGATTGCTGCCCCTGTGATGGATTGTCTAATCAATTACTGTCATACTGTCTTTCTTTCTTTCTCCCATCCTTCCTTCTTCCTTTCTTTCTTTCTTTCTTTCTTTCTTTCTTTCTTTCTTTCCTTCTTCATTTCTTCTTGCTCAGGCCATGTCCACTGTTGGCATCGAATTAAAATTAGGCGTGATCCCGTTTAAGTGCACATGACGCATTGTGGCCCCAGACAATGAAGTTGGTTAATTAGGGATGAGCGCTACGCCGTAGGGCTGAAGTAAGCTCCGGTGGTAGGCACTGGGCTTGATATCCCAGAGTCGTTGGTTCGAAAATCCCGCTCAGCCAATTTTCTTTGATGGCCATGTCATTATATACTAATTTTTGGTTATTCCCAGTCAGTTTTCTTTCTATTCTAATGTATTATTTTTTGACAATTTATTTAATTATACTTGCTTGATTTAATGGCGTTGGAATAATAATAATAAGTTAATTATCATCATCATCATCAATATAATCTACAATATCGTAAAAATAGCTCACTGTTGTATTTATACAACTGTAAATGATGAATGATTTAGTTCAATTCATGTTTTAATCATTTTTGTATTATTTGTTTATTATTTTAAATAAAGTTATTAGACTTTACTATGTACTTTATTCTTTAATTTCTTTGTTTTATCTATATATTTATATATGTGTATTGATTTAAAATATTCATTGATTAAATAAGTTGGTGTTTGGGCACTTGAAGCAATTTTCTTCTTCAGAGTGTGCTCTCGCATTAAACAAAACTCCAACGTTTAGTTTGATTTGGTTTACTGCACCACAGGTAAATGCTCTTGTATATCAACGTAGATGGCGCTAAACAGAGTCAAACGACTTCCATTCATTTACACGAGAAGCACCTTACGTATACATTTTTCAATGTTCTAACTGCACAATTTTCTTGTATGATAGATGGGGCTGAACAGAATCATGCGACTTCCATTCCAATCCAATATATCAATGGATAATAAAACTAACTAGCTAACTAAATACATATAGCAAATAAAATGAAATAACACCCCAAAATATTAAATGAATACATGTAAGTTAAAAAACCAGTGTTGTAGTCGAGTCCGGGTCTCCGAGTCCGAGTCCAAGTCCGAGTCTGAGTCCTAGTCCCATGGTCTTCGAGTCCGAGTCCATCAGTCCGAGTCCGAGTCCGAGTCTCACAGCGTATGTGATATGTTGACAATACGACAGAATTATTCGTAAAAGGGTTTAAAGGACAACTCACCCTGAGGACAAGTCTCTTGCAAGGACAATTCATATTGTTAAACTCCTCACGGAGAGTTGTTCTCCAGTGGAATTGTCCCCGGGGGAGTTGTCATGTGGGAGTCGTCCCGGAGTTGTCCTCGTGTGTGACATAGGGGGAGTAATTTTGGGGGAGCTGTTCTATGGGGGAGTTTTCAGGTGGGTGTCGTACCCTGAGCATTTGTCTTCCGGGGGAATTATCAGGTAGGGGTTGTCCTTGGAAGGAGTTGTCCTTTGGGGAG
>JZLH01S0324601.1:0-17020 GCA_001188425.1 Eucidaris tribuloides | reverse complement strand
AAAAGATATTACCCTGGCGCCGCCCCTGACATACATAATATATGTAAATTTCTAATAAATGAATAAATAAATGATAGAAGGTATGCATTATATTTTGTCATGTTTGTAAATAACATAATTGGGCGATATACTAAATATGAATAATGGATGATATAATTATCACGTCTTTACGAGTACATATCACATATTATAAACTGCCTTCATATATTCTTGTTCATTGATTGGTTAAAAGTATGTCACATGATGAAATATAAACACACTACCGTGCGAGTCTGTGAAAAAGTACTATTTACGGATCCGTAAATAGTACTTCAAAGCCGTAAATAGTACTTAAAAGCCGTAAATAGTACTTTTCTCGCAATCTGATTTGCTCCACGATTTGTTCGATTTGTCGGCATTTAACCAATCAGAGGTTAGCTCATGCTGGCTTATGCCAGCAGCAAATATTCGCCGCACACTAAAAAACGCAGGAAATGTTGAGTTTTTATTATGAAATTTAAACACTGGTGCCATAAATGTAACACTATCGGAAAGATATCTAATTCCCTGTTGATATTAAGTATTTTACTCATTAAATCATGTCCTAGTTTTTTCACAATAAACTTTTATATATTTTGTCGTGCCGCTCCCTGTGCGGTGGCAGCGCAGGAGCTACAGCTATGCTACGCATGTCACGATAGCGAATGCGGGAGCGAATGTCAAATATCTGGCTCATTTCGTGTCACCGATTACCATCATCGGCAGATATTAGTTGGGAATAATGAAATTAAATTGTTTGCTATAAAATGACTGTGTGTGAATTCTGGGTTAGCAACAAATTACGCCCGACGCTATATTATTCCACGAACTTTCGGAACTCTTGCTTCATATAGGTAAAGAACACACTGCTTGTCAAGCCACGTTGTGTGGCTACATTGGATAGCGCGCATGTTTATTGCGCTTGTGACCCGGGTTCGAATCCCACGCTACGTTTTCTGCTGTCAACAAAACATTTTTACTTTTGTAATTCATTAATGTCTTGGGGGTACCAGCACTATTCTGTACGGTAAGCAACGTTAGTCGTTACTTACATGTATTTAATTGTAAATAGTGATCTATAATTAACGTAAGTTAGATCTATCTAACGTTAGTTAACGCCGAGTTAACGTTAATGTTAATTGCGTAGGGTCTACATTTATTGAAATCTTTTAACCAATCAATAAACAATGAATATATGAATGTAGTTTATAAAACAAATATGTATCGAGGCTCTAGTTTAAAACTATGGTCCCTCAGCTAGTGGTTGCCCTAGTACTATTTTGCTTCGGGGCTACGTCCCTCAGCAAAATAGTACTAGTGCAATCACCTCGGGCCCTATAGTTTTAACTAGACCCGTTCATGGCCGTACATATTTGTATAATATCAGTAGATGTAACGAAATGGGGGTGGGTGCAAATAATCAGATAATATTCTACGAGAGGTTACACTGAAGTTAACAATGTGAAAACTATGACATCTGGGCCCCACATTACAAAAGATAAATCCTAAGACTGAAATCCATCAATGGCTTACCATATACAGAACCAACTTACAATCAATAGTAAATTTATATTACACACCCCTGATCGGGCTACGTTGTCATAAATGTTATTCAAGATTGCGTTCTGCTCAGTAAGAAATTAACAAGTTTCAAAATATAAATATTCTTGAATATATATTTAGGCTCGCTGCCTTTGTTGCAGTAGTCCCAAGTTACATTGCACTTCTATAGATTTATTTTTTATCATTTTAAAGTAAATGTATTGTACATGTATAGATATCTCTACAATTTCTAAGCTCATCATAATAATTAAGTCTATTCCTAAATAATACATATGTACACTTCACAAAATCAATCGCTGTTTCTGTTATTAGAATGTTGTAATTACGTGTACGTTATAAAACATGACTTACTTTGACAAAATATATAAGTTGAATTATGATATAGTACAATTAGTTACACACATGATTTTAAAAAATCATTTGAAATCATTACATGTATTTTATTTTTTTACATAGTTGAAAAAACATATATCAGTGATATTACCAGACACGTAAAAAATGAATACATGTAAGTGTCATTCTGTAATATCATAGGCCTATACCAATATATAATCATGAATACACAAACAACAAATAATCTTTTAAACTACAACGTGTCCCCCCTAAAAAAAGTCCCTCTGATAGACTGCTAAATTAAATCCAAAATCAAGTATCATTTCATATTTAGTGTTCAGATTTAGAAAGCCCATTTTATTTTCTAACTTTTGTGAAAATATCATTGGTCTTGCTTCATTGGTTTTGAATACACGGTCTATTATGTAACAGCAGTGCTTTTCAGCCCATTCTAAGTTTGCAGTCTACATCAATGCATCAACCTGGATGCAAATCAGGTGGAAGGACGTGCAGGAGAACAATGAAAGTTTACAAGCTGGACATGGAAGGACAACCTAAAAGTGGAACACACTCCGTGAAAGCAAACACGATCAGTGGAACAGAGTTTTGATTAGTTTTCATTTTAAAAAGGTGAATGAGCAGTCGTTGAGATAATTTAAGTGAAGCATAGAATAAGGTATAGTATGTTTGTGATATGCCTTTCTTTTTATCAAACTTTGAATGGGCTGGAAAGCACTGCTGTTACATAAGAGCCTGTGTATTCAAAACCAATGAAGCAAGACCTTTGAAATTATCACAGGAATTACAAAATTAAGTGGGCTTTATTATGTAAACTTATAAACGTTGATTTTGGTAATTATTCTGTGATCTAGGAGAGGGACATTTTTTTTTCTGTGACACGCTGCAGATATGCATGCATGGGAAATGATCAGAAAAGTTACCATGGTAACGAGATCAAATCAGATATGTATAAGCCCTTATGACCTCAGAACATTCAACTCCGAAATTTATTCAATTTAACAGTACCTCATACTACATACTTGACCCAAGTTACAATAAAATCTGATAAGCCATTCTTGAAATATCATGATTACGAGCCCAAATCAGACATAAATTAGGCCCTATGACTTTTGACTTTTCAACTAATCAGTTCGTCACTATCATCTCTATATTATACATACCTGACTCTAGTTTCATTGATATACGATCGCTGGTGCTCGGGGTATCTGAGCTATCGCGGTAACGAGAACCGGTAATGGACAGACGGAGAACTCGATGCCCCTGCAGTGGTGCCATGGCACCTTTGGTCTAAAAGCATAAAAATTGGTTGACACCCCTGGTTATGCCCCGCCTCTCCCCCCCCCCCCCGGAATAAAGCCAACATAATGTCAGTATAAACAATTTTGAGTAAGTTCGATATTATTTGATGATGTCTCGGACAATACCATAATTTTGGAAATATTGATGAGCAATTTGTCTGACTGACCAAAAACTATATACCTGCGATGTAATTTAACATAGGGATGACAAAGTTCAGAAGGCTTATCTTTATTATATTTACAAGTTATTTATGGTATAAATCACGGTTTGCACTCTAAGAAAAGTACATAGGCATTTCAAACAAAAATGCAAGTCGATTCTTAACGCAACATACATCAATCCATTTTTGGACAACCTAGTTTTTATTGTAAAAGACTGTAGTCTATACTGCAGAAAGGTTATCATTGTTTGTCGAAAACTGTATGCATAGTGAACAACCTACATGGAATTTGGTCACATAAATTGAAAACATGTTTCTGTGACATTTCATTTCTGCATTGTTGTGACGATTAATATGTCATCTATAATCAGATAATAAGTAACAAAATATAACGAGTTACAAAACAGTTATAGCCGCATTTGTATGTATTTCTTTTTATAATCACGGAATGAGTTACCTTTACAATATAATGAGACAATTTTTTTTTATCTGCTTATTTTAACTCGCTCAGAAAAAAAAGAATGATCCAACTAGACTTAAAATCAAACTATACTCTGAGCTCATTAAATATGAAATTTGAATTTTTGATGAAAAGTTTGCAGCGTCTCGTATATTTTTGCTGTGCTGTCTTAACATAACCAAGGAGACTTCCACAATATAATAAGATCAAATACTTGAAGTCTCGATGATATTCTCGTGAAAAAAAAGAGGAAAAACACAAACAAAAACATAAAAAACAACCGATCAAGCTAAATTGTATGAAATTAAGCAAAACTCGGGATTAACAGAAAAAAACTGAAATGAAACAAAGTGCTTCCTAAAAAAAATCATGAATAACTTAGACCACACGAAAATATGTTCACACTGCAGCAATATAGTAAAGGTTGTATACAAAGATTTCATCGATTTGCATAAGTGCAATATGTCCTTTATGAATAAACTAAAGGATCAGTGTGCCCCTTTTTACACTAAACAACATCTGATCATATATTCCTACTGACAAAGAGATTCCAATATAAATACATATGTTTTGTCAAGCATAATCACAACATTTATTTACTTTGTTACTCTTAAGGAGATGTAGTGAAATGTAATATATGACGAAGGCTTGGAACCCCAAGCCCTGAGCCAAGGCCTTTAAAATTGAACCTTTAGGCGAATGGAACCCCCAAGCCCTAAGCCAAGGCCTTTAAAATTGAACCTTAAGGCGAATTACATAATGCCAAGTCTCGGCATCAAGATATAGTACAACACATCAGCTTGGTTGTGTTTGACTGGTGCAGTAACACGTCTTGGTGAAGGAAAAAGTACTTTGCCGTTGTAAACAAAATAGTCCTCAAATTAAAATATACATCAACGCATATAAGCCATGTTTTAAACATGCAAAATCAGTCTGATTAACACTTCTCAGATCTGTTAGTCCAATACAAACAAATATTTTTTTATCATTCACAAAATAGACCAGGTACGTTGCAATGACGTTTATACTCGATTACTGGTAGTCTACCAGTGGGTACATTATTTATATATAATCAGTGTTTGATTTATCATTTAGATATAATAATTGATTTATATGTCCCTTTTTGTAGACGAAATCAGTTTACAGTACCTACATTGTATACCACGTAGAATTCGACTACAATCAGTGTCACAATGAATTAGACTTTACACATTACTCATTACTGGTACTACGTTTTTGTCTTTTTGTTCAACTGGAGCCAGGTAGGGTTAATGCGGTAACTGGATTGATTCCAGTTGATTCTTGATTCTTTTTGGCCACGTGTTTGTAATATCCAAAGAATGCGTACAGATCACTCGTTTTTCAATTTCGTATATTCAGTGTACGCTTCCCTAATAGCTAAAACTACACCTATAATCGTAAACAGAACTATTAGGGCATCACTGACTGGATACAGGCCTATTTCATTGGTACGTTTTTGTGTGACATCTCTTTCTTGCGGTTCAGTTAGAGTTGGTTTTCGATGCGTTAGCTGTGAGGTTGATTGGTGGATGTGGGTACGAGGTGGAGGATTCGTGAAGATTGTCTGTAAGCCGGATGTTGACTTGGTACTGAATTTAAACATCGTGTCATTACACTCGCTTACTTTTCTTTGAAAGACGTCGCTCTCCGCGCAGCAAAGAACAGTGAAATTTGACAACTTGTTTGGAAGTGTCAAGTTGAATGTTAGTTCACCGTGCTGTAAACTAGGACCAATGATAGTTTTGTGGAGTGGCTGCGTTTCATGATAACAGGTGACATAACCAGGAGGGTAGCCATCGGATATTGTACAGATCAGTCCCCCTTGTTGACGGTGGCACTCTAGAAGTTGGGGAGGATACTTCACTTGCAGGAGGAAGTCGGAGGCACATAAAACCGTGCCATCGCTAGATCGGATTGCGAGCGTGTAGTATCCTTCATCATACCTCGTCACGGAGGTAACGGTAAAGTCCGCTGTGTACAGGGGACCTTCTACGTGTCTTATACTCAGTATATACTTCTCACGATCAAAATTGACAGACTGCTCATTCCAGTTTCCGTCTTTCCAAAAAACATGTCCAAAGTCTGTGTGTTGATCGAATCCCAAGGTAACACTTTCTAATGCCTGACTGTTCACCGTATAAGTGAATCGAAATGATACCCCCTGACGTTCAATAACTTGACGCCGCGTTGGATAGACATCACACAACGAGTCATCTCCATGAAATCCATATACGAGTGGTACATGTATACATGTTACCACAGCGAATATGAGACACAGCCAATAAATGTTATAATTTGTTGTCATCTTGATCAGCGCGTTGAATTAAAGTGAGTGTACAATCGGCACCGGAGAACTATGTGAGCTACACTGTAGGTATTCTGTTATATCTCAATTCAACCGTAGACATGAACATTACTTCAAAGACTTATTATAACAATTTACCATGCAGTCTCCAACGGCACATCAGCATTGTGATATGTTCAGGATGATTTTACACATAATGCTGAGGCAACAGTATATATAATGGTCCTAATAAATGATTGGTTAAATTTGGGTCACGTGTACGCGTTGTAAAGAATTGTAATGACCGGGGCAGCTTACAAAATGCGAATCTTGCCACTTGGCAAGCATGGACAAATTTGTCCGAGATGTTCAAGTTGTCATAGATTGGTGCCATTTCTGAAAAAGGGCCCGTTTTAAGGCTCATAGCGACATTTTGGAGTAATAACTGGGAACCAGACTTTTAAACATGATTCGAGTACGCTAAATACAGTTCCCAAACGAAATTTTAGGGTTTTGACCATTTAATTTGCATAAACAAAATAGCTGAACTGGGTGACGTCTCCTTCCCGCCTGTTGCACCATTTTCTGTAACAGAGAAGTTGGAATCATCGTTCACTTGCATTTTCAGCACTGATGTTTCAATCCAGTGACTAATTTAGTTAGTAAATTCAGTGTTATATATTTGCAAAACTAGAGAAACTGCAGTAGGGATGAAAAATTGTGGGTCCTGACTTCCTCGTTATAACAGGGTTTGCCTGTAATAATACAATCAAAATGTTGGTGTTCAATAACAAATATTTTAATGGCATATACAACGAAATATGCTCAAATATGCTCAAAATATATGAATATGTTTAACTGTCAAGTGTTTTATGTAATAAAACACTTGATAAAGCCCTATAGGCGAAAATTTGTGTAAATCCATCATTTATGGAGTTTTTATTTAATTTTGAGTTGATATAATCACAGAGAAAGGCAAGACAAATTATAGGCGACTCCTGTAATAATGAAGTCCTTGGGACCGGCAATTTTTTTTCGTTGTATCAAAATTTCATTACAACCACACAGTGAAAGCATATAAAGATAATTTTGGGACCTGAATTTATACTTTGTTGTGACAGTAATTTTGTTATAACCATGTTCGTTATAACGCGAGTGCACTGTATATAATTAATTATTAAAGGAACCTCTATATCTCACAGAAAGTTTCATTTAAATAATATGGCCATGCGATGCGTTCGCTGATGACAAAGCTAGGTGTAGACACATGTCGCGGTGTACGTTTGTAGCTTTGGCATCAGCAAACGCATCAGGTCCGGGAACTGCAGAGGTCCCGAGGAACACTTTTTGGCGAGTTTTTTTTTTTGTGTGTTTTCTATTATTTTGACGATGAAATAAAGGTGGAATCATGATAGGCATGACCGAGGTGGGCTAGTGGGAGTAATTTCTCATGTCGTCGTGCAGCTGGCAGAAGGTCGTTAGCAAATGCTCTAAGCAGAAGGTCGTTAGCAAATGCTCTAAGCAGAAGGTCGTTAGCAAATGCTCTAAGCAGAAGGTCGTTAGCAAATGCTCTAAGCAGAAGGTCGTTAGCAAATGCTCTAAGCAGAAGGTCGTTAGCAAATGCTCTAAGCAGAAGGTCGTTAGCAAATGCTCTAAGCAGAAGGTCGTCAGCAAATGCTTTAAGCAGAAGGGCGTTAACTGTAAATTGCCTCTAATTTGAAACCCATAGGCTAATTCCATATTTTCGCCTTACGCACTGATAGAAGGATCTAAAAGATCACAATACTTTGATTTCATGTGAAATAAGCCAATGGTTGTCACGTTACAAGCAATTTACTATTAACACCCTTCTGCTTAAAGCATTTGCTAACGACCTTTTGCCGGCCGGACTGTTAATGCCCTTCTGCTTAGAGCATTTGCTAAAGACATGCCAGCAGCGTAACGATTTGTACATGTGATAAATTGTGTAAAATCTGACATTTTCCATCCGTTTGGAGTCTCCACTTTTTAGTACTGCACAGAATCGAAGTATGGTATCACGAATGTTATGTAGCTTTCGGCCTGTGTAGAGAGGAGATACAAGGTACTTGTAAAATGTCCGTCCAAATCGTTTGATAAAACCTCTGAAACATGGCCGGCCGGACGAGATATACAGGCCGAAGCCTCCGGTCTATGTATCCCAATCCATATTGCTTTCAACAGGTCAATAAGCTGTGGTACAGTGACCCAACGTTTGCTGCAGCGACAGTTGCTTGACTAACAATATCTCAGAAGACAAGGATTTAGGGTTATGGTTGCCATTGGGATTTCAGTTCAGAATAGGGTAACAGGCTGATTGATAGGGGTTGAGCAGCAGGGATGGAGGACTCAAAGCCGACCTCGAGACCGACTTTACCAGTTCTCGGCCTCGTACCATGCGGACTCGGTGATTAATGTCGAGGCCAGGTCGAGGCCACAAGATTTTATATAATCTGGTGAGCCTAAGAATAAACCCTGTCTGATTTGCTTGGACATGGATTTAGAAGTGTTTTCAACTAATACGCTCAAAAGAATGATGGAAATCCTAATATAAGAAGTAAATTCACTTCTGTTGACTTTATTTTACCCAGCTCGTTAGTTTCACACAATTATTAATATGGGTCGATGTTTCTCTACATGTATGTCGCTGCCCTTTAGACAAGCACGGTGGAAGTCGATGCCCGTTTATAAGCTGAATGTTCTGAAGACATTTAGTCATAATCAAATATTGTTTACCTGAAAGTCAGCAGCTCTTGCTTTACTTTTAATTTTCCTAAATTGATAAATTTCAGTAATTGGTTGATTTGAATGAATGGTTGATTGGTTGAAAGATTTTGTATAATTGATTTCAAAGATTTCAAAGTAATTTAAAATTTTGCCCTAAAATATTGCATTATTTCGTAAGTTGGTGACTCGGCCTCAGCCTTGGACAATAGTGACTCGGACTCGGTCTCGGCCTCGGACAATAATGACTCGAACTCGGCCTCGGCCTCGGAAGGTAGTGACTCGATCAGACTCGGTCTTGGCCTCGGAAGGTGGTGACTTGACTACAACATTGTTGAGCAGAAGTTTGGATTAGGGTCAAGGGTTGGAGTAATTTATGCAATAGTCAAGAGCAATTGCTGCCGAAGCAAATGTTGTAGAACCTTGTGTTATTTTGAGATAATGAGGTCATGTTAAAGCACTATAGTGTAAAATATAGGTATCCATGATTATATTTACAGTTCACTCATTGGAAGTTGTGTTTGAGTGGATTGGGGATTATATTCTATTGGGCCCAATTCAATAAAATAATTTGAATAATAATTATAATGATCTGTTTTTGCTGTTCCTCGAGTAAGAACCTTGTCCATTTAAAATGACTAGTCTGCCATTCCATGTGAGTGTGTGCATAAGTACGTGGCTGTGGTGTTTGTGTGTGTCTGTGTCTCTGTGTATGTATGTGTGTATGGGTATGTATGCATGTGTGTGTGTGTGTGTGTGTGTGTGTGTGTGTGTGTGTGTGTGTGTGTGTGTGTGTGTGTGTGTGTGTGTGTGTGTGTGTGTGTGTGTGTGTGTGTGTGTGTGTGTGTGTGTGTGTGTGTGTGTGGATGTGTGTCTGTGTTGGTGTTGATGTTTGTGTTCTGTTTGTACATTGTAGTCATCTACAGTCACATGTGCACTTGTGCATGCATACACAAACATAACAATTCACTGTACTACCAATTATACAACACAATTACGCAGTAAATATGGTATAACAAAGCAAAATCTTACTGTGCAATATACTTTTTAAATGACCAAGCAATTAAACCTGTTCTACACAGTAACATTCAGTAAAAAATTGAAATTTGTTTTAGTACTCACAATCATTTTTTCTAATCGTTTAATTTTGTGGAAGATTTCAATAGTTATTTCATTGACATACATCAGGGATGGCGCCACAATGAAAATAATGGGGAATTTAGTGTTAACCGACCCCCCCCCTAAAATTTTACAGTGCGAATTTTCAGTTGCTTATTTGGCCGTAAATTTGGGCGTTGGATTTTTTTTTTTTTTTTGGGGGGGGGTCCGCGAAAGATTTGTCGGGCCATCAAAAATTTCCATGCCCCCTCCCATTTCGGAAGCTAATTTGGCCACAAAAAATTTCCTGACGTATTTGCCCCCCCCCCAAAAAAAAAAAAAATATTACCCTGGCGCTGCCCCTGACATACATGTAAGTTTATAATAAATGGTAAGAAAATATAGGGAATCTTGAAATACATATTAAATTGTACTTTTTAAAATATACGTGCTCCTCAAAAATATATATGAAATCTGGCTTTATTAAGCCAATATACAACATTTATGGAAAGCCTAAATAAGTGGTTACAAACTCATCACGTGTCCACTAGAATTACCACATCCCTTTCTAGCTTTGAAAAAGACAACAGGATTGTAAGTACATGTAGTCCTGGGGGCAGATTCACGAAACCGACCTAGGACCATCCTAACAGGTTAGAGTTGTGATTGATCTTAGGCCGACCCTCCCACGAAACCGACTCCAACTCTAACTCCAGCTCTAAGTTGAATCGATTGTAATCGAAATGACATTGCCAAAAGTCATACATTACTGATTAAGAAGTATTCGGTTATTTAACGCCTTATTCTCTTCTTTGCGTTATAGATTATACAATATTCCAAGTGAATAAGTTTTGCCAAATTTACTTTCATTTACCATATTCTGTTGTAATGATTAAAATTCAGAAAAGAACTGATATTTTGAAAAAAATATATAATTAAGATTCCCCCGCATGGAAAATAGCAGTGGTACCCCCATTCTCTTAGTCTTAGCTTCAGTCCATTATTCTGTGATTACATATTAAAAATATGTTTCATGCACTGATTAATAGAATAATAACATCTAATTAATTTATAAATGTTATTCTACAATGAAATCATTGCTTTATTTAGTACAAACTTATATATACGATTTAGTGAAATATGTTACAGAATGTCTTAAACGAAAGATACGGTGATTTGTGAATACATTAAAATTGCAAAAGTATGGAAACACGTACGACGAGTGCTGATATTGTGTTCATGACTTCCTATTGTTCTATTGTGGTGATCCGGCATTGCTCCGGCGACAGGTGCATGTCAAAGACAGCTTTCCATAAAAGCCTGCTAAAAGGCTGCTATGCCCATGCGCATTCTGCGTTATTGTCAGTCAACCGTGGCAGAGAACAATAGTTAGAAACGCTTCACAAACGACCTAACATTTAGAGCTCGACTTAGAGCTAATGATCCTAACTTGAGTTTCGAGATTCGCACCCAAACCTAAATATGGCCGCTGTGGCTAATGATCCCTGTTGCCATGGTAATTGTAGTTGGTCCAGCGTTGTGAATCGGGCCCCAGGGGGCCCGATTCACGGTTGACTGACAATAACGCAGAATGCGCATGGGCATAGCAGGCTTTTATGGAAAGCTGTCTTTGATATGCACCTGTCGCCAGAGCAATGTTGAAGCACCACAATAGAACAATAGGAAGTCTTGAACACAATATCAGCACACGTCGTGTACCATACTTTGCAATTTTAATATATTCACAAATCACCGTATCTTTCGTTTTAGACATTCTGTACCATGTTTCACATAAAATCGTAGAAAATAAATTTGTACCAATATAAAGCAATGATTTTAATTGTATACTAACATTTATAAGTTAATTAGATGTTATTATTTCTATGAATCAGTGCATAAAACACATTTTTAATATGTAATCAGAGTATGATGGATGAAGCTAAGACTAAGAAAATGGGGGTTCCACTTCTATTTTCCAGGCGGGGGAATCTTAATTATGTATTATTTCAAAATATCAGTTCTTTTCTTAATTTTAATCATTAAAATAGAATAACGTAAATGAAAGTCCATTTGGCAAAACTTATTCACATGGCATATTGTATAATCTATAACGCAAAGTAGAGAATAAGGCGTTAAATTAACGACGACTTCTTAATCAGTAAAGCATGACTTTTGGCAATGTTATTTCGATTACAACCGATTCAACTTAGAGCTGGACTTAGAGTTGGAGTCGGTTTCGTGGGCAGGTCGGCCTAAGTTCAATCACAACTCTAACCTGTTAGGATGGTCCTAGGTCGGTTTCGTGAATCTGCCCCTTGAAGATAGAAGATATGCAAAATGGTTTGTTGTCGTGTTTGCAAATACATGTTACATAATTGGGTAGTATACTGAAAATGAGCAATGTATGATGTAATTATCAAGTCTATATGACTACATATCACATACGGTAATATCAGTAAATGTAACGAAATGGTGCATGGTGAGTGCAAATAATCAGATAATACTCTACGAGAGGTTACACTGAAGTTAACAATTAATGTGAATATTGTGACAACTGGGCCCCACATTACAAAGTACATGCATTAATCTTAAGACTGAAATCCATCAATGGCTTACCATGTAAAGAACCAACTTACGATCAATTGTAACTATACAGAGTGTTTAGCAAAAAATGGAACCCAACTTCCACCAGGAATATATAATCCTAGAAACATAATTGTGGTTTATTGCAATACGTCATCGCAAAGATAATTTATTATTCTTTCGTTTGATGTCATATTTGGTATAATTGAGCCCTGAGTTCTCGAATTACAAATATTTTAAATGAACAATGCCAAAACTGCTATGTGCACAAGATTCAGATCTTTAACAATAGGGGAGGTCTTGGTGACTAAACATCTGTGACCGTGTTGATAAAAAGATCTGCATCTTGTGCGCAAAGCAGTTTTGACATTGTTCATTTAAAATCCTTGTACTTCGATAACTCAAGAATTAATTATGACAAATATGGTACCAAATAAAGGAGTAATGAATTATCTTTGCGATGACTTATTGCAATAAACATAATTATGTTTACAAGATCATATATTCCTGGTGGAAGTTGGGTTCCGCTTTTTTATAAACACTCTGTATATCACAGCCCTGATCTACTTATGTTGCCATAAATTTTATGCAAGATTGCGCTCTGCTCAGAAAGAAATTAACAAATTATACGATATACATATTCTTGTAATATATATTTAGACTTGTTGCCTTTTTTGTAGTAGTTACATTGCACTTCTATTTCTATCACTTCAAAGTTAATATATTTTATAAGTATCTTTAAATTTCTGAACCCCTCCGTAAAATTCAGTCTAACCCTGAATAATACATTATGTAAACCGCACAATCCAACTGCTGTTTCTGTTATTGGAATGTTGTAATTACATGTACAGCATTATAAAACATGAATTTACTTTGACAAAATATATCCAAGTTGAATTATGGCACGCTACATTAGCTACACGCATGATTAAAAAATATATTTTTCTTTCTTAAAACAAAAACACTTTGATCAGTGATATTGTGGGACAAATACAAATATAAACATGTAAATAAAACACACAGTAACATACACTTACCAATATTAACCGTGAATACACGAACAACAACGAACACGTTACAACTAGAGCAGTTTGACTGCGCGCAAACAAAAGGTATGCCTCCGCAATCCACAGACCCCACTCCAACTCAGTTTGATTCAAATTGAAAAGCCTCAATCATGCAGGTACCCAGTCAGATCATAAATTCTTAAATTACCATGGTAATATTAAAAATCAGACACGTAAGCTTTTCTGATCTTTGACCTTTTAACTCCAGATCTAATCAGTTCATTACCTCATACTACATACATGATCCAAGTTACAATGAAATCTGATAAGCCATTCTTGAGTTAACATGGTAACGAGTCCAAATCAGTACGACCTTCACCTTGAAACTCCGAAATGTGATCAGTTCATCGGTGCCTTATTAAGTACATACTTGATCCTAGTTACATCAAAATCCGATCAGCTGTTCATAAGTTGTCACAGAAACGAGCCCAAATCAGACATGTTTTAGACCCTGTCATATTTGACCTTCGATCTTTCAACTTCAAACTCTAATCACTTCATTGTTGCATTATAATACTAGGTGTTAAAAATAAGATTTGTAAATTTTAGTATTTACTAACACAAAAAATATACTCCAGATTATACTAGCATTGAGTATAGTTGCAGTTGAATAGTGAACATTTATGGTGGAAGTTGTTTGAATAAGATATCAATATTCAGTTTTATGTAATTCATGCTTATTTAAAAAGTTAGGGTTCAGATTTTGCTCAATATCCAGTCTCCTGTACAAAGTTGAAACTGTACAGAAATCAAATGGTGTGTGTGGGAGTGTGTGTTCAGTCCCCACACAATAGAAATAGACAATGGCTGCCAGAGACGGCACATTGGAGACTGTGGTATGCAGTCTCTCACAGACTATACGTCCGAGGAAGAAAAATGCTTCATTAATCTTCATAAGTAGCCTGGCGACTGCTAGACTCTATTCACTATCCACAGCCATTGTCTATTTCTATTGTGTAGGGACTGAACACACACTCTTACACACACCATTTGATTTCTGTACACTTTCAACTTTGTACAGGGGGTGGATATTGAGCAAAATTTGAACCCTAACTATTTAAATAAGCATGAATTACATAAAACTGAATATTGATATCTTATTCAAACCACTTCCACCATAAATATTCACTATTCAGCTGCAACTATACTCAATGCCAGTATAATCTGGTATAAATATTAAAATTGACAAATCTTATTTTTAACACCTAGTACAAACATGACATAAATCTACAACATTCATGCATGCATGCATGCATGAAATGAAGTACAATAATCTGTATATATCAGTAGTAAGAAAATAGAAAAGGCCTGTATCCCTCCTTTAAAACCCTGTAAGGTACAAAGCGTTCGCAAAATATATGACAGAAATGCCTCAATAACCTAAGAGACAATGGCCTTCTTATCTTCCTCCACTTCCTCCTCCTCCGGGGCTACATAACGGGTTGGAGCAACTTCAAACAGAAGCTGGAAGAACACGGTAATATATTCTGTTGGACAGAAATTGAAGAAACCAAAGAGTCAAAATAGTACAGCACTTTTGCTGTTATCATGAAACCTATCACGGAAGATTTTTATCACATATTTATATGATGTAGTCATATTTTGTTTACACTTGTTACATGTTCATGCCTATAGTTTCTGTCTTGATATTTTTGATGACTAATGAGCTGTGTTCTGTTGTTTGTTTCAAGTGATGTTGATAATGATTAATAAATATTGTGTAATATGAAATACCCTTGCAACTCCACCTCTCCCCCCCCCCTCAAAAAAAGAAGTAAAAACACACACATCAAGAAATCATACATCACTGGATTAAATGATATTTCTCGTCCATGACCATTGCATCATGTGTTAGGCTGTTAGCTGACTATACTTACTCATGAATCCCAGTTCTTTCTTGTAGAAGACGAAAGGGAAGTAGAAGATGAGACCAGCCAGGATGAAGAGGAAGGCGTAGAGGAACTCGAGGGCAGGCTCGTCGATGATGGGAGCGATGACCAGGTAGACGGAGGCGACGATGACGATGATGGGAATGATGAAAGGCACCTAATGGAAGCAGAAGAGTACAGAAAAATTAAATCCCTCAAACTTTCTCATTTTAACGTAAATGGATGAAAAAGGCAAAGAGGTACCCAAGGGCAGGCTCCTCGATGATGCGGCAATCAAATAGGGAGATGGAGGTGATGATGACGATGGTGGGGATGATGAAAGAAACCTGATGGATGAAGAAAATTCCAGAGAACGAACTTGATCTCCAAATCTTTTCTAATAACTTCGTAGTTGCGAAACTAGGACAATTACACCGGGAGAAGAGAAATCAAATTCTTATCATTTGCATACTAACTTTTTACAATTGCATCTCGTTACATTCCTTTTTATAACATCTTGTTCAGTCAATCTTTTTCTTGTCATATCTATCGACATGTATTCTATACTTCTGCTAACCCGTTTCACAACTCAACTACTTTGTTTATTTTTTGGTAACAATAACATAAATAACAACTCCTGAAATATATATACAATACATGTAAATCCAGATTACAACAATTTGATTCACAATATATTAACATAATACAAATTAAATGAAGTATATACATGTACATGTATATTAGGAGTGATACGAGAAAAATATATATGAATAAAACAATTATGAGACCTAAATATGACAACACTTATTACATAATGATGGGTATTTTGGCTTAAGAAGGCTGTCGTTATCAGCGGGGCTTGAGTAGACGGACAGCCAAGGGATACTACCCCTTATTCAAACTGATAATGACAATTATTTTTCCACTTTAACAGATTATGTTCTTCATGTCTCCTTATATTTTCAGAATAAAAGTAGTATTATTTCCTTATGTTTTTTCAGTATCAAATGATAGATGTAATAATGATAAAGTTACCTTTATTGGTCGTTTCCACTCTGGGTGTTTATATCGTAGATACAACAACGCTGCCACTGTTAGACCATAAAACATCCACGTAGTAAAACTGAAGTAATTGACTAGTGTGTCAAAATCACTGGGTATCAACATCATGATAGCTAATATTGCCTTTAAACAGAAAAACAGACAGACAGACAGACAGACAGACACGGAGGGAGAGAAACAAATACTATATTTTAAAGAGTTTGATGATTGCTCAACAATTTTAAACTCCCCTTTTCATCTTAATTTGAAAACATCACATAAAATACTAGTCATCCACTCAATATTTTCTAATTTCTTTCCTCGTTACAATTGCTATCACCGATGCATGGACAGCTACCCCACCACCACGACCATATTTGTACTCTTTCAATGATTTCTATGTGGATCCATGCACAATTTTTGCTTATAAATAAACAATTATAAAGGCAGGGAATCTCATTT
>JZLH01S0324566.1:12981-23032 GCA_001188425.1 Eucidaris tribuloides | reverse complement strand
CAAGATTATTTACAATGTTTAAGATTTCTGCTCATGAACAGGACGGTAAAAAAACAATGAATTTGGGCTTTGGTCGTTTATGCATAATCTGGCTGAAAATGTTGGTTGGAAGGGGGCGGGGGGGTGTTTATAGGCTAACTTTATTCCGATTGTGCGGGGGAGAAATAGTTATTCGAATGCATTCCCGCCTATGGCACATGGCTCTTTAAGAATATTACCATTGAGTTATTTCAGAGATCTGCTGCTTTGCTCTATGTTTTTATTAATATTCCAGTGGGCGTTACCGTCCCGAGGTCCACTCATTTGGGGGGGGAGGAGCCACCCTAGTCGCTCGCTACGAACGATATTTAGATGGTTGAATTAAAATGCTGCGTACGCCAAGTGTATGGATAGTCGATTATACTCGAAATGTTAATGGGTTTTGCCATTTTTTTGGTGTAAAGGTGGTAAGATACTTTTTCAGCCATTTTGTAATAAAAACGCCATTTCCATATTTAGTTTCAAAAAACATCTTCCGCGAGCGAGCGTAAGCGAGCGTGAGTGCGGTTGGGAAACTTTTTGAATAATCCAAGCAAGAAAAACGTGTTTTTGTGGTGTATTCTTTCAAAGTATTAGAGAATACATACTATAATTGAGACAAAACTGGCAATTATAAGGTTTATGTTCACGTTATCCAGAATTTTTTCCATGGTGTGGGTATATCAAGAAAACGGGACTAATCATCCTAACAGGCAGGTTCGAGGTGCCCACCCTTTAATCGTTTAGGGTTCCGGGCGGCGGGTCAGGGGGCGGAAGCCCCCTGAAGCCGACGAGTTATAGCGGTTTATGAGCTTAATTTACCTCTGATAACACTCTTGTTTTGTGAAATTTCGACAATCGACAATAATTAAAAGCACTCCAGCTTTTGACTTGTTTTTGTCCCTCCTGTGGTATAATTTTCATTTATGATTGCTTGATGGCAGGTTATTTCAGCAACATTGGCGATTATATTTTATCGGGGGTTCAGGGGCAGAGCCCCTGGAAGTCTGACGAGTTCTGCGGCTTTAATAAGCATATTTTAGACGCGCTCTCTTAACACTGATAGTTTCGTGAAATGAACAGTCAGCAAAAATTAAAAACCTATAATGATTAAAATACGTATTTTTGTTAAAATGGTACGTTTCAGATTTAGGGGTGGGGGGGGCGGTCCTCACACCTCTCCCACCCGGCTACGGGTACTGCTTTGTTCAGGTTAATAACCCCTCCTTTCTGATTGAATATTGTGTCATAAGGGCCCTCAATGGGATGGATAAAATTTTGGAGGAGGAATTTCTACACAAAATTCACTATATTGGGATGAATGTTATCTTGCAATATTGCCTCCGCTATTCCTACAACTGGGTGGATTAATAGCAAGCAAAATTGCCTTTTCAAAATATGCATGTCACAAAAGATTATATCTGTGTTCTGAACATTTCAACGATTAATCAATCAAAGCAAACCTATCCAATGCTAGAAATACGCACTGCGTCAATAGATTTTAAACACACATTCAGTCATTTTATGAAACGTCCTACAAGATTTACATTTTCTTAGCAAGCTGATTTAAATCTCTGGATTTCAGCCTCAGCTACATTCCGTGGGAGGGGGGGTGGGCTGAGTACTCTGCTGCACGTCAAGAACTCGACCCAAACCCACTTTACGCGCTCCTTTTGCGCGTAAAATGGGCGCACCCATGTCTAAGCGATTTCCCAAAATTTTTTGGCGCGCATGGAACAAACTTGAAAATAGGATTATGTTTGCGCGCGAAGCGTGCCGAATTTGAAATTTGTAAGTGTAGATATTGTCATGCGCGCCGGATTGCTGCGCCGAAAAAAAAATAAAAATGGGACCCATGTCTAAGGATCCTTTTGATGAAAAGGGAGGCATGTCCAAGCGATTTTTCTTGAAAAAGTCCCTTCTTTCCCACAGCGGCCACATCCCCGTATACCAAATATACGTGAGGTACCCCCCCCCCCCCGTTGGGACTACATCACTCAGCGAGAAGCAGTGACTTTACCTCAATGTAGATGTACTTGCGAAATGAAAAAAAGCTTGCCTAAACTGGATATGCATCTCTTGGCACGATTAAAAATATCACGTGAGACCGCCCGAAATATTCATGTTGTTGCCAAACCTTCGCTACAACTTTGAGTAAAACATAACATAGCTATTAATAGATTAATGCGGTTTTCAATAAGTTTGCAAAAAGAACAAGTAGGTGCCTACATATAATTAACAGCCGAGGACTCTAATATGACTAGTTCTTCAAAGGTTTGATTTAAGCACCAATTTCTATCACGCTAGCCCCAGATTTCCTTTTCTTTTTGTCTCCTTTTCTTTCTTTCTTTCTTCTTTTTTTCCCTTTCGTTTTTTTTTTTTTTTTTTTTGGCCGGACGATTGGGGGGTGGGCGGGGGCACGTGCCCCCGTTGCCCCCCCCCGTAGTTACGCCACTGTAATATTCTATTTATAACGTTCCATGTTTGTTTAGAGTTGTTTTCTAAATTATTAGTTGACCTACTAAAAGCACCATCTTCTCTTCTCTACAGAATGTCAAGAACATTTTTTATAAGTTGTGTACTTTTCTTGTAGACAAATCAGTTGGGATTCGTATTATAAATTACTTTTTATCGATTCTATAGATCCTTCAAAAGGCTTTTGACCGTTCACCCAAGGCGCACTTTGTATTTTTTTTAAGAGCGAACAATATTTCTTATACATTAGTAAGGTGGATATTTTTCATCAATAATTCTTGAGAAAAGTTTTCATAATTTTTAAAGCGAAATGTTTAGGTCCTGCTTATAGAAACGTTCAGACCAATCGAGTTTTGATTTAAACTTTTCTTTCAGTCTAAATAAAATGGTCGTTTCTATTAACGCGTTCGGTACACTTTCTCGGAGACGGTGTGTCAATTGGTTTGAAGGGATTGACTGAAAATGGCGGGAAGTAATCAGAGCAGATCAGAAAGAATAATACCAGATTGGTCGAGAAAGGCTTTGCCACATTAGTAAATTTATGTTATCAGTTAGGGTGGAAGTTTTTGTTCAGCAATTCTAGTGGTATTGGTATATCAGTGGGAAGAAAACGATTCGCGTAAAGGAGGCGCAATTCATGAAATTCTTGAAAAAAATGTATTGAATCATAATTTACTATAGATTGACATTAAGGTCGCCATTGATGAAGCAATCCTTTACTGTTTAAAAAATTTGTTTGCGATAGTGATTGTTTGGTAAGCGCTTCTATAAATTTATGTGCGTTCGATTGCGGAGCGGCCTATAAACTCGGTTCCTACCAGTATAATTCTTTTACCGCGGAATACTAATTCTACAAAAAAACCGTTTCCAAAACTGGTCAGGCAGAACAATATGCTCTCTAATAGGGGTTAAATAAAAAGTTCCGTGAGGACATATACAGGGCCACACTAACTCCAGGTTTGTCGATTCTATTATTAATAATTGCAGGTATATGAGGGTTACATATCAAGGGCTTGAAGTGCATGCTGAATTTATTATGACAAGAATAATTTAAATTAAATAATTACAAACCACAACACTTTGCTACTTACTATTAAAAGCTACACATCATCTGCTACGATATTTTATAAAACAATCACGAATTAGTTTTTCTTTAGATTATATTACAATCGTAGGCAAACATTATGTCAACTTAGACAATTAACATATCTCTCTATTGTCTTACATTTGTGTAAATTCAATTGCAACACATTATTAAAGATAATGAAAATATTGCGGTGAATAAAATGAAATGGATATTTACACAAAAAGTCAAGAGTTATATGACAAGTTGCATTGCACAGTGAATTACTAGTTTTTGCGGCTGAAGCGAACATCCTTTTGATTCATTCAATCACTTGTCTAGTGCAATCAGCGTTTCGGCGATGATAGCGGGATCTTTTTAACTTATCAACAAAGGGCTCTGATAACAAAATTTCACCAAACATCCCTATGTGTAACTTCTCTTACAAATTATACAAAACCTGAAAAAAAAAAATGCTCTACGTTAGGATATATTTTTTTACAACAATCTATATATTTATTCCTTCGTTTAGTTGGGGTGGTCGTTTCGTTATACTAATTTCCAATCGTATCGTCATTGAAAACTTGTAGATAAGCTCTTCATGCAAAAAAAAATTGCTTATCAGATTACCGCAAAAAAATGTACTAATCTATTGTTTTTGATACTATACACAGAGTAACGCCCAAATTATTCATGCCATTAATTTATAATTTCACATCATTTATTAAGTATTATACTCTACTTTTAAAATAGTATAATGGAAATTTCATATTTACTCTAACATTGCGCAAAAAATGAAATAAATTAGCCAAATATCAACAATCTTCTCATCAATAATCCAGCGCACGTGCATGATATTAGCCAATAAATTAACAAGTCATTAAACCTAAACATGTAATAGGCCTATAATACTTATCCTCAAAACACGTAACCCATAATATTATCTCATATTTCTTTAACAAAAAATAGACACACGTGTATAATATAAATATTTGAGCGCTTCACAAAGAAAAAGGGCATGATAAAATACAAATATATCTTCACGAAATATACAAACACGACAAGAAATACCCCCAATACATGGAATTGGGGGAATTTAAGATTAAAATGCACTTTACGGACCGTAGGTGTCAATTAACAAACTAAAAGATGCAATGCCTAATTTATTTGAAAACAAACTACAATTTCTTTCTAATATTTAGCAATACTTGTGCCTGCAATTAGAAATTATCCTTTCTTGGCACATGATACTCCTCAAAACTTAATCTTTTCTGAACAGACATTGCCTTGTCCTCCAACTTTAATTCGTATATTCTGACCTGTTTTTTCATTTGACATATTAAACATTATTTCCTATCTTTGAAATGAAGGTTGTGGACAAAATAAAACACGCTCTTGTTGTAAAATTAAGAACATACTCACGAATTAGGTACTCTGTCGGCATCCGGAATTACAAACCTGACCTATTTTAGAGAAGCAATAGCTTCAAAATAATACAGGCAAATTAAATCGGAAGAAGTGTGGAGGTTGGGCTCGGTATCTGGCCGAGATAGTAAAGAATGACCGATGGGACACAAAAATTAACTGCTCTGGGACCCACCAGAGCTTACACCAGGAGGAAGAGGCAGCAAAGTTAGGAGTGTGGGATAGCCATGATATCAGAGAATATAGGCAGATTCGTGACATGGAAACGAACGGCGCGAAGATAGATTGAAGTGAAACCTTGATGAGGAGGCCTTCCTTCAGCAGTGGAGAGAAATAGGCTAGATAGATAGATAGATAGATAGCATAGAATAGATGATAGATAGTATAAGATAGCTTCAAAATATCTATAAGTCTCCTAATTTCTCGGATAACATCCATTAAAAGTTCCGTATCCATTTATTTTTACCGGGATAAATCATAGGCAAATACATTTTTAGGGGTAATATTTCTGTTAAACAAAAATTTGCATGTTATTAAACTGTTGGTTTATAGGCATGTTTTTTAACGATGCCTTTATCAAAAGATAAATTGCGCTACACTTGAAAACACCTAAAAACAATTATTCCAATTCAATGAGAAAAATCAATGAAAAACCCTTAATAATTCCCCCTGCCAGACTTATGTCCCCACGACATAGACCTTTGTGTTGCTAGCATGTCTAGTTGTCCATTCAAACCACGGTCTAGATATTCATTTTGACACTTTCCTTTTTTCTTACGGGGCTTCCATAGTTAACCAATTCCGACATGAATGATCATAAACACAGTTTTTCTTTTATTACATTAATTTCAGTTTCCATTTCTCGTTCTGTCCGACATAATACTTTATAATGTATGTAATACGCCATCGGCGGTTTGATTAGGCCTACTGGAATAATTGCTTTACACAACCACTCGCCTATTACAAGTGTGCTATCAAAAAAAAAAAATATTTTAAAAAAAATTCTCATGATTTTTGAGATTATTTTTTATATTGAATATGTTACCTTGGCACTAAGCTATCTTATGACCTGTTGGTTTTGAAAGTATTTCAGCATGCTAGGTGGAGCAGCAGCCAGCTTTTGTCAATTGGCCAAAAATGCATTTGCGCCGACAGAATTGAATATCATGGTCAATAACATTCCTTGAACGATGCTGGCCAGAAGATTTCAACTGATGTGCATCAAGGGGCGGCAGGAACGGGGTGGGCAGAGGGCGGCACTTGCCCCCCCCCCCCCAAAAAAAAAAAAAAATTTGGCTTGGATAGCAAAAAAATGACCTTTTTTCAAAAACGAATGATGCCCTTGCTGGAAATGACGCCATTTTTTTAGTCTACTCATTTTCCTGTCGATATTTGTCTTCTTTATATTCATTTTTTTTTTTTACCCTTAACGGGGCACGTATAGGCCTACAATACATAATTAGGTAAAATTATATTTAAACAAGCATTTTGTGCTAAAAAGCGGCATTTAGCATCTCTTAATGCCCTCATGTGGTAGCAAATTATTGCCTGCTGCTGTTTCCCACCCCACCCCATTTTATATTAAAGGCCAAATAATGCCCTTTTTTTTCTTAAGCTTGAATGCTGCCTTATCTTGGTTTGAATCCTAGCTAAGTTGCATGGAAAACTTGTATTATACGCACATTCGTCACTGGAGGTGCATTTTCTTTTCTTTTTTTATTTTTTTTCTATGCATTTTTGCTCTGACTGTCTGATGGGGCACATAATAGAGAAGAAAACACTTCGTTCAAAGCAAGAGGACATATGTACTATAAGAAAGGGGGAATTGGCCTCTCATCTGATAAGAGTCGTCTGCAGTTGCAAAAATTGGGCCCTCTCCAATTTTTTTTCGTGTTTACATCGCCCTATTTTATATACTCTTGCAACAGCGAAAAATAAAGTTTTTAATTCGTGAGGTAACTTTCCTACAGGTACGCTTTTCTTCTCTTCAACAAGAAATCACCTCGTAAGAAAAGATATGCCCCTTTTTCTCAGCAGAACTTCAGTATTTGCAATGTGCATTCACTGACTTTTGTATTAGTAACGAAACTAGTTTTCAGTCTTGCCCTTGCACTAAACATATTTTGCTCATTGATCTGTATGGATCCGTTTTTGTTCTCATCTTTTTACACTTGGCAAAATTCTTGAGTTGCTAATTAGCGCCAGAACAGGACACAAAGCGAGTTTTACAAACTTAAATTTCCAATTTTTCCAAACGTCGTCGCTTTACGCTCGCCGCTGAGGTGATATATTTCATGTTTTAATGATCAGAAATCCCCTTTCAAAAAAGTTTTGCTCAAGTTACATTACGTGAAGAAACAGCTATTCAAGCAGAAAGTTTGATCTAGACAGATTTTTTTTTTAATACACAAAAAATCGTGCCTGTTTTTAGCCCAGAATTAGAGGGCCCAGCGAGTTCTACATCTGAAATAATTTTCAAATTTTTCCAAACCGCTCGCTCGCCTAGCTCGCCCGCGGATTATGTTGTAGACCTATATATTTCATGTGTTTCAAATCGAAACATTTTTAACAAATGGTCTGGATTTCGAGTTAGATTTTGCCTGCTAAAAAATAAACATCTTTCAACGCAACACTAATCTGATGGCTGAAAATATCTGCTTGCGCCCAATGCCTTTTTGACATATTAAGTGCCCTTTTTTGGGCTCTTGCCCCCCCAAACGAAAACTACGTTCGCCGCCCCCCCGCCATGCATGTGCCATAAGTAATGAATCTTCAGCATGCCCAGAGAAGAGCTTATATCAACTTCTGTCATTAAGAAAAGACAAAATAAAGCAATGCCATTCACGCATACACCCCAGTGCCCACTAAAAAAGAGAGAAATGTCAGTTTTGCAGATGAATCTGTGAACATTGACATGAAAAATGACTTTTCTTCTTTTTTTACGATGGCTGCATCTGAATCATTGCATTCATTTTGTCTTTCTTGTCCTTCAAAAATGATATTTAGGCTCTTCTCTGCAGCAAACTGCTCAAGAAAATAAATAAAAAAATTACTTGACACATCAGTGAGACTTCTTGCAGAACGGTCTGTGAGGCATTAAACGTTGGACTATAAGAACACAATTCTGCTTGCGCATGCATTTTTGACTGATGGACAAAAGTGGGTTGCTTGGGCCGCTTCCCAAACTCATGCCGTGCAAATACTTTCAAACACCAACAGGTGTCATCACGATGCTTAGATCCAACCGGTAGCATATTTCATATTACAAAAATAATCTTCAAAATCATTGAAAACTCACCATGTGCGCCGTGCTGAAAAAACGCGTAAAATGCGTTGTTTTCCTCACGGTTGCGATGCTACGCGCGTACACTCGAAAAGGTATCACAATCGCCAATCCTGCGCGAGAAAAAACGGGTATACTTTTAACAGAAGGCTTACTTCAAAAGGGATCTATATTCAGACTGAATACTTTTTAGGGTAGTCTGAGATCGACTTTCAAATTACTGCTGACGTGTTTAGGGTCTATTTCTGAAAGGTCCAACACGCGCATGGTGTCACACCTTGATATGTACACTGCCCCCCCCCCCCCCCAAGCGAAGTGCAGTTGACCAATCGGATAGCGTACAATCTTAGTAGGTGTTGTATAATATGCACTATTTGAATCGATAAGCTCTGCTGTTTCTACAAGTTTTATCTTGGGATAAAACTTGCAAAGACGTAAAATAAACAAAAGTTTAAAAAAATTAACTAATTTATAGGGCCTTGCTGAGGGTGAGTATCACACAGTACCCCTTATTTAGGCTGTCTTTATCACATGTACCATAATTCTCACAATACTCTTTCTCAATGTGTTTTTTTCTTAACTTATGTCTGTTAGTTGCTGGTTCCTTCTCCCTTTAATACCATAGTAACTGTTCGACCTTGAATTGGCTCTTTGTCAGTTTTGTCACGATAAGTGGGGTCAAAGTACATGGTAAAATCACACCAATGGTGTTTTTTTAAGCCATTGACCTACCGTAGGTAGTTTTCGAACACAGATTACTTATCTGCCGAAATACTAGTAATCCGCATTTTAAACATGATACTACACTCCTACACGAATATCGCTTGACCCATGGAGGTGGAAAAGTTCCCTGCTTAACCTATGTACTACAGAGAACCGAAACCAAGATCCTATACACTTTGAATGTAAGTATATATTTTGACGTTATACAATATTCAATAAAAAATTTACATTTTATTCAGTGTAGTAGTGACAGGTGTCGGTATTGTGGAGTAAACACCATGTATATTCCTTTTGAGATATGACCTAATTGGTTCTCCGAGAAGAACCCAGTCGATGTTTTGACACTATAGTCAAGTCACCCTGTCACCAGACACCTTGCAATGACGATGCATTATTGGTTTGACTTTACTGTTTTGTTTGTTTGTTTGTTTTTATCTTTCTTTCTTTCTCTTTAGTTTATTACACTTTCACTGCACACCCTTCTGTTTCGCTTCATGCCTTATCCGTCCTCTTAGATTCAACTTACACCTTGATATGCTTTATACAAATTTAAAAAAATAAAATTTAACTAGTTAATTTTAATTACGTAAGGGGGTCTGCAAGTTGTACAAGCATAGCTTCTTTGTAGGCCCCCTCGTATTTCAATTTATGATACTTTGTGGTAACACTACACAAAAAGTAAGTTCCCCCTTATTCAAAATTCCGTAGCTTTTTAACGAAATAATTTTGAGCAAAATAATTTTGAATTTCTGATTATATCTTGTAATGAATGTATAATCATGTATTTTGTTGTTGAAATACGAAATAAAACAAATCAAATCAAATCAAGTCAAGTTATGAACATCACTCCTGATATACTTGAACAACTATGAATCGAAACGTCGAGCGAGTTCTGGTCAGAGCTATGCCATAATTATATATCAGAAGAAATTCACATGTGGATGTCAGTGCTCAAACATCCAAACTGGCTTTCATCACTATGGAAACATTTCAAGTTTTCAACAGCGCCTTTCCTGAACATTATTCTATGAAAATTTAACTCATTCAATACTAGAGCCTGTCCA
>JZLH01S0324533.1:50055-60139 GCA_001188425.1 Eucidaris tribuloides | reverse complement strand
TGTTGGCAAGGTATGGCTTCTAATAAATTAATATTAAAATCACCAACAATATACAACAATTTACCTTCCTTATTTACAGTGTTAAGAATAACTTCAAGTGTTTCAAGAAATGATTGCACAGACTGATTTGGTGGCCTATACACCACTCCCACAATAACATTCTTTTTACAATTTATAATTTCAACAAAAATAGATTCAAAATATGAAGTATTTACATTTAAATCGTCTCTTTCATTAAAAGACATACTATTATGAATAAAAATACCAACACCACCGCCATTTCTCTCTTGACGCCCTTTAACACATAGATTATAATTTGGAATGTTATAAAAAGGGTCATAATCTTGTAACCAGGTCTCTGTCGTTAATCCTTTAGGCTCGATATTCCGGAGTCAATTAAATACCTAGTCACCTCATTATGGGGCCCGATTTAGACCCAACTTACGCTCTCATCGGGCCAAAAACAAAATACCGTTGTTTTTAGCGGACTGAAGTGAACTTGGTTAACACATTGTTCTTATCTGACACAGCTGGTAAGCGATAACTTAAAAAAACTGTTAGGAAAATAAATATATCAAAATCCTGAGTGACTTGTTTATTTTTTGATGATGACGTTTTTTCGGCAACAAAAATCGGTATATCTCCGGTTTTCCAGAATTGTATTCAAGATTTGCTCCAATCTAATTAGATAACTGGTTTGAACGACTGACCCTACCCTTAAGGGAAAGGTCGACTGATAGTGCAATCTGTTGGTCTGAAGTTTATTGAAGTCATCATTACACGTTACATTAGCTACAATGGTGATTATAAGTTAATATGCACTACTTATGAAATTAATGTATTAAATAGTTCTTGAATAAATGATATAACCCTTTTTATAAGGATTTATGAAGCGATATTCAATTCAGAATTATTTAGTCCATCAACCATCCTACTCGTGAAAATTGACCGATATACACTCAAATTGACATACACATAGACTTGCATAGCCATCGTAATATGTATGAATGTATGTATGTATGTATGTTTTGTGTGTGTATATTATATATAATATATATATATATATATACTATTATATATTTATATGTGTAGTGTGTGTGTGATGTGTGTCTGTTGTGTGTGTGTGTGTGTGCACGCACAAATTTAAAGTGTAAACGCCACATACACGTACGCCAACGAGCCACCATATTGATACACCTACTCATCTCAAATACATAAATACTAACTGCAACTTCAAGAGTAAGACGGTAACCGTAGTCCAAACACGACCCAAGGTGAGTTGCATTATGGAAATTACGCCTGTACCCTTGGTGGTCATTTATCCTTTCTGATGACTGTCTTTCTTTATATGGGCAAATTTCCGTGTTAGTTCACGTTACACTTTATGACAAACTTGCTCAACATTGGCTCTTACATGAAAATGCTTTCATATAATTCTGTCTGTCTTGGTACATGTCAATTCTCTAGACTGGCACCACTTCACACATCAAGCAACAATCATGAGACATAGTTTCAATGGGTATTAACAAAACTTTAATCTGGTTAGTACGTTACGAAAGAGGACATGGAAAAAAATCGACAAAGTCTTTGTCCTCCAAAGTTTCCTCAACACCTGCTTTTTTCAACTGACACAAATTGTGGGTATTCATTGCTATTTTCTGACATCTTGCTAAGTCAGATTTGATATTATAACTTATTGATTTAAAAATCTTTTCATTTTTAACTTACAACAAAGCAAAACTAATGGGTTAGTTATAACGTTTATACGGGTTTAATTAACTTTAACATTTTTGATCCCATCAACAAAATTTTTCTCCGGTTTTAAATTCCATGTCCTTTTTTTCCCAAAATTTGTATTGCATAATGTGGGGCTATTATTACTTTCAACACCAATGAAGAAGAGGCTATTGGCAGGGGAAAAAACATGCAGGAATAAAATGATTAGGTTTTTCATAAAACTGAGATTTAGTCACACTAGTTCCCACATGTGTATTTTCATGGATGGTTCCTGGATTTCTCCTAAAAAGGGGTGCCTGTTGTGAAAAAAAAGATGGTAAAAATTTTAGAGTGGAAATGATGTCCCCCATTGTTTCTTTCATGATTCATTTACCCATTCAAACCATTAAAATTTTAATATTTATTCCAGATCAGAGCAATTTACTATAATTTTGTGATTGCGTATATTCATCGCGAATTGCCCATATGCATTCTATACCGATTGAATCTATAATGATTTGCAAGACAATAAGATGACCCTTTGAAGATTCTTAGAGGATGTGTGATGTAATGACAATTGGGCAGTTTAAAACCTTTTAGTACATATCAATTTTGTGATTATTGCGTAATAATACCGTTGAATAGTAATTATCTTGTAATTTACACTATTTTACGGATTGCGTGTATGTTTACACGACTTATAAAATAGGGGAGAGCGAGGAAAAGATGAGGTGGAAAGATACTGCTCTTTTCAAATAAGAACAATACATGTATACATAAATTACATTTGTATTGCGCATAATTCTAAATTAAATTCATTTCAAAGAATATGTAATAAATATGTTCAAGAAATTATTAGTATATCTATAATTTTCTTTAACTGATTTATAGTTTACGGAAACAAGAGGAAAGCTTGAAATCCTTTTCACCGGACTGTATAGGATCGATTCTGACACCTACTTTAACAATTGTGTAGCAGACCAACAAACTGAATTATGAATGTTTGTGCAAAATATTCTCAGCCGTGGTGCCTGTTTTACTTTTTGTTTTCGTTTTTTGTTTTTGTTTAGTTTGGGCCTACACTACAATTTGTATACCACATTCGGTCGTTAACCATTTTGACCGTCTGACCACGAAGCAATGAGTGGCTCAAAAATTTTCAGGTTGCTGTTATCACCAGCTTATGCTTTGCATTAGAATTAACTATCGGTGACGATGTTTTCTAACGAAATGCTTATCATTCATAGTACCCGTGTACATTGAGAAGTGGAGAATTGCCACACCGCTGGGTGTTTACTTATCAGGACGATACCACTGCGAGAAAGCTCGTCAGAAAGATGCGGTCTATTTCTCGAATAAAAGCAGAAGATCGCATATTTATACAGTGAGACGTGCAAAATTAAAGTTCGTGTGGCCCAATAAAGACGATAGTTCGATATATTTGATGCCAGAGTAGACCGTGTGAAGACAAGGACTGTGTCTTCTTAAGGTTCCACTAAGGAGTTATTTAAGTTCGATATATTTTTTATACCAGGGGAGACGTGCAAAGAAGGACTTTTCTTAAGGGTCTCATTAAGGACGTGTTAATCAAGTTTCATTCTACGCATTGCGATGAGGTTTATTAATCACATGGTCATGATTCAGTTTCACCTTTGTTTCTCTGGGACCCTGGCAACCATTTTAAAGGTACCGATAGTACGCAAAAATTTCAAACTGACGATAATCGATAAATCACGTGAACTTTAATCACGTTAACGTATAAGGTTTATTTATAGTTTATTTGTTGTTTACGCGGCTCTTCGATTATTCTTAAGAGGTGTCAACGCTTTGTCTTGATTTTAGTTGTTTCTTTATGAATTGTCTCCCGAAATCTTGAGTTTTGTGTGTCAGCACGGCCATAAGTACATCCAGTTACAACTAAATATGTAAGATTGTGTTTAAAGGCATCTTGATTAGTCTTCGTTAGTGATTGTTTTATTTAGTATTTCAACGATCTTCCCTGGGTAGGCTTTGCTCTCACACCTCATGGAGTAATGAGAAAACGACTGTTAATGAGGTAGCGTCATACTCGAAGCAGTGTGAGATGCTCATAAACCAAATTTATTCACGCTTACCAAGCGTGACATATCACCAGTTTGCTTGCTTTGCCAAAATCGAGATATATTTGGTTAGTACACTGTTCATCTTTATAACCTAGTCTAGTTAATATATAGTATTTTAGTGTGTCATTCTTTTATACTTTGATGATCGACTGACACGGATTTGTAAACAAAAAATGGCAATTATTTCAAATTCATGATCAAGCAACTGAGGAAAGGCAGGCAAATACCCAATAAATGCCACAGCATTACTTTACCATGTCATCTTCAACGTGGACTACAGAATCAGTTGAGATAAATTTATATTTGATACGTCCTATCTTATCTAGATGTGCAGACATTCAATTCAACAAGAGTTTGTTTACATTACGATCAATGAGTGGGGATTAAAGTTAAACCATGTCCGTCCTTGAGGATAGAAAGATAATTCTAATCATGTCTACTCACCCATTCCATCTGCGTTATCTTCATATCAGAAGCATATTTACCAAGATGATCCTATAATCAACAGAAAGTGTCTATGAATCTAACCGCTGATTATTCAGTCATCATCATAGTTATACCTCATTATTCATCGATCACCACTATCACACCTGTAGCCATCAGACCACCTACCACTACCACCACCACTACCACCACCACCAACCACATCACCCACCACCACCCCCACCACCGCCATCATCATCAACAGCTGCAGCAGCATAGTAAAAAAAAAAACAGGCGGGCGAGCACACCCCACCATCAGCATCACCGATCCACCACCACCACACCGCCAGAACACCACATAAAAATTGGACTCCACCCATTTCCCCTCATTATTATCATCAAAATCATCATTCCACCATCACCATCATCATCACACACCACCTCCTCCTCTTCCGTCTTTCTTCTTCCCTCCCCATCTCCTTGTGCCTTCTTTCGAGATGAAGGTCAGCCACCATAGCTCTCCATAATTCTGGTTTTCTTGACATCCTAGTATCTTACATAATCTCCACTATCTGATCTTCGAGTTCTTTATCCTCTTCCCTCTCCTCTCATCATCGTCCACCATCGATCATCGATCATTATCATCATTCATCATCAAGTATATGTTTGTTACCAGATATCGATAATCATAGCCCTTTACAGACTTGTCAATTTTTCTGCAGTCGAAGAAGGCTTTCTTGCGTGATCTGGTTGTTAGTCATCCAGTTCGCCAGAGTTCTGGAAGGTATGTCAAGATTTTTTCTTTCTTTACCTCTTTTTTTTAAAAAGTTCCTTACTTTCTCTACTGTCAAGTCTATTCAATTTATCTTTTCGATTCATATACAATTTGATTTGCCATATCCGCAAAGTAATTGAATGAAAACCTATGTAACTTCTGCTGCTTCTCGACGATCCATTGTTGGTTACTCTGAGGCTTATGTATAATGTAGCCAACCTTTCAATGAACCATAACTCTTCAAGCACCCCTAGTACTTCTCTCTGCATCTTTGCTTAATATCCAACATCGTATTAGATAAGATAAAAAACCTCCCCAAAACACCTTGACTAAATCTAAGTCATACTTAACCCTGAAAATCTAAGATTGACTTGATTCCTTCGTGAAACAACACCTCAGTTGGGAAAACATACACCGTCACATCCGCAAAAATTTCCCCCCAGCTGGTCCGCATGTCCGTGCCCAGAAATCAACGATCGCAAGTGCAAAATTTTTCGGGAGGGGGGGGGTGGCGCAATATTGGTATAATTTATATCATTATTCCATCCCAGGGGTAAATTTTCATCCGTCAACGTGTGTAATTGGGTGGCATCGTTTTCTGGCTGCCCGGAGCAGAGTGTCGTACATTTGTCATGTGTTCATTCACGAGAGGTAGTCCCACTAGAACTGTACATTTCAGTGTGTGCTCCCGCTCGAGGAAAAGGGGTGTTGTGTGTAATACTTTACTACATGGGGAGAAAACATGGGCCTGCAGTGAGATTGAATTACAAGTTCTACGTTATCTTAGAGCGCCGAAGGGCGCTGCACGTGCATATCAGGACGGGAGGCTGCTCCGGGTGGTCACACTGTCAGTCTTCGCCACGTCGGTCTACGACGTGTGGGCCTCGCCGATCTGATGATTTGAGTCATAGATTAATTAGTGTTCGCTTAAAAACCACTAGGTTATGCTGCACAGATTAGGTTTTGTGTTCTAAATTAGGCTTGTAGAATATTTTATGGCTAAATTTTCTGTACAAGATCCTTAGAGATGTGTCCAATATGGTTTGCATTGATTTTTGTAAGAATAGTGAGTCGATATAACTGAAGCTGGTCCCATACTCGCGGAGGATTTCATAAAGTGTTGGAAAACTCCACAATGAACGTAAGAGGTCGAGGTTTCGTCCCATATGGTGTGTTGACTGTGAGAAAATTTGTAAAAGCTGTATTAATGTGTTATCTTTCAATTGCATGGAACTGTCTATTCACTAGCTTCCTGATTTTTCTTGGACAAGAGAAGACAAAGCTCAAGTCATTTGTATACTTATCACTTTTTACGAAGCGTAATTAAATCAAGGTAGTTGCGAAACCTGCTTCGTACCAATTGACACCACAAGACATTTGATTGCCATTGGAAATGATTATCATCCACACAAACGAATTTGTCGAGAGGAAACAGACTCACTGTTTACCCAGAATTGCTGACACTGTTCATGCCCAGACCTTAGCTTCTTTTTACCACCAAATTACCTTTGGCTTGGCAATCGACCTTTCGTAAAAGACCAGAAGGTTATTTTGAGTCATCCAGATAATTATTGGTAAAAAGAATGAAATTTAAATGATTAGCTGAACTTACGATGCGATGTGAATTGTCATTTTGGATGATGGGTCCCCGCAATAAAGTCATGCTTGGTGCGCGCTAGCAAATCTGACGTCTCTTAGACCTCAACGACAACGATCAGTTATTCACTTAATATAATTCCTCTCCAATTTATCATAAACTCAAATCCTTGATCATGTTTCTATTTGCACATAATAGGAGGTCACACTTGATGCTACACAAACGAGTTTGACGACTGATAAAGCTTCGAAAATAAAGGCCCAGACTTTTAAATAGTTTCACCACGTTTGTCTCTATCTGTGGCTTACTGCTTATCGCGATTTAAGTATCTTGCTTTTATGAAAGTATACATATTTTCTGAATAATTATATATTTTTTTAGTAAATAATTATTATGATTAATGTCTTTTTGTTTATTCGATAATACACATGTTTTTTTTATTTTATTCATCTGCAGACAAATGTATCATTGTTTCAGTATTGTAAGTTATTAGCTTATATACTCAAAGTATCAAATATTATAGCTTATACTCTTCAAGTATAATCTCAAGGTATTAAAAAACACCAAAAAGACATTTATTACATGGAAATAATCCTTGATCTTCAAAACACAACGTGAATTTGGTTATCCAAAAACTCACTGTTTACCATTGAATTTGCTGCATGCTGTTCACACAAGACCTTCCTCTTTTACCACCAAATTAACTTCTTGACTCGGCAATCGACCTTTCGTAACACCACGGAAGGCTTATTGTGATCATCAGATAATTATGGTAAAAAGAATGAAATTATCAATGCATTAATTAACTTGCGATGCGAGTGTGAATTTTATTTTCGGATGATGGTCCCCACCATATGATTCACACTTAAAAGTCTGCTGTAGCTGGTAGAAACCTGACGTTTAAGCCACCTCCTACAACAACGATCCTCAGTTTCCATATAATTCTCTCATTTATATAACTCAAATCTTGACATGTCTTCTAATTTTGGCTAATAACTAGGAGGTCACTCTTGATGCTAGACAAACGGTTTGCGCTGATAAAGCCCGAAAATAATGACGCAGGGCCTTTTAACTTCAGGTTCCACCGCACTTTTGTCAATATCTGTGCCTCACTTGTTGAAAAGCCACCGTTTTATCGATTATGACACGATTAATTATATATAGTTCATAAATAAATGTGAACATTATTACAATCAATAAATTTTACTGATGAAAGTGTTTTTTTCTATTCACTTTCTTGATGCACGTTATTTTTATTCATAATTAGACGCAAGACAAGTGTAATTGTTGTTTCAGTCATAATTGAAAGTTATAGCTTATATCTCATGTATTCTTTCAATATAATTTGCCTACGATGAAAACTCTCGGGGAAAAATAAACTCCAAACTCAACCGTTTGAAAGTTTTTCTTGACGAGTGGTCTTCCCGATTGGCACAATACTTAGTGTCTTTTTCTCTTCTATTAAATATATTTTCATAAACACATTACGATAAGCATGGATAAAAGGTGGTATTCAAACTTTGGTGTCCTATTAGACTCTGTTAAAGCATCCAGACCCTCTCTTGTCATGTAGCAAACTGACGGAGAGCACGCCACAGGAATTTTGAAGTTGATCGAATAAAACAAGGGTAAGTCCTGCAAGCATCGTGGAGTAATTGCAGTAAAAGTAAAGTAAACACAGCAAGTTAAAGTTAGATGTTCAAGTAAAGCACAGTAAAGTTAAGTAAAGTAAGTAAAGGTAAGTTAGTGAAGTAAAGTTAAGTAAAGTTAAGGTACACGTAAGTTGACATTGGTAAAGTTAAAAATAAACGTTGACTTAAGTAAATAAGGAAAGTAAATGAAGCCCAGTTTAGTATGGGCGTTTTCCTTTATTAGAAAGCTTTGATGCCACAGGTCATATCACAAAAATAACAGAGTCTGAATATCTTGTCGTTTTTTTAATTAAGTATATGAAAAATCTCCGTGGGGGGGGGGGACCCCGAGATACGGCGGGGTACCCGCAGATTTTCGACTATATTCTTACATTTATAGGCAGTCCAAGGGTTAATAAGGTGTAAGTTTATCCGAGTTATACCTCATCAGAAAACTAAAGATATCAGAATTTGTCTATTTGGTGTGATATGACCTTTGGGCATTAAAGCTTTCAAATAAAAAAAAAAAATCCCCCGAAAACTAAAACTTGGGCTTTAAGAAACAGATCTTCCGTCCAATTAAAAAACGGGAAAATCGGATAAAGATGACATATATGTACGCGCTGCCGTAAGATCATACCGATACATCATCTATTCCCAGGTTCCGTGTTAAAAACAGCTGAAAAACTATTCAAACTCTCCCCCACTCCATTTCTTAATATGCATACAACACGGTGATAATTTAGTAAACAGTTGTTCTCGACATGTTCTTTAGGTTACATGCACGATGAATGTGACACTTACAAAAATCAAACCCGTTAGGTTCGCCCTCTGTGAGAAGGTTGTGCTGCAATTGGGGCACAAGTGTAACTAGATCATGATTTTTAACAATTACACATTTTTTGTGAACAAATTATATACACGGATGCATGCCGTCGATAACAATAAATTGCTGGTTTTTGATTTATATTCCATGGGAATCGACGATTGTGTGTATTTTTGTCCAATCAAGCACGTGTAATTTTGGTAACATTGGTGGTCGTGATTGTCCAGAACACATGTATGCTGTATTATTGTCCTACAATGGTGTGGTGTGATTTTGTCCACCAGAATTTCCTTTGTGTAAATTTTCCATGGAAATCACAACGGTGTGTATTTTAGTCCTTGGAATAACATTGTCACTTGGATTTTGCCACGGAATTTCTCGGTTGCGAATTCTGTCCACAAATCACTGCGGTCGTGTTTTTGTCCACGGGATCACATTGGGTGGTGAGATTTGTCCGTGGCAATAACACTGTTGGGTTGTTCCTGTACGATGGATTTTTCTTTTGGTGGTGTAAATTTCTCCATGGAATACAGTGCATGTAAATTTTGTCAGTGAATTATTAATGGGGTAAAATTTTTGTTCACACAATCATTATGTTGATGATGTGTTGTGATTTTGTGACAATCTGAAATGACAAGTTAACAAAAATTCGGCCCGTCTGTTCCTTAACAGATCCCATGTACCATTACAATGCTCCCAAAAGCTTTTTCACTTTGTCTTCGTAAAAAGGAGTTGCCATGAGGCTTATCGGCATTCGTATGTCCTCGAAGAAATACATATGTACAACATTTAGTCATTATGTGACGCTGGCGGAAAGGCAGCAGCGCACAGCCGTTTGTTTCCTACGACCTACAAGTTAAAGTCATTGTTCTATGTTATGTCTGAGGCTTAAAATCGTCTGGAGATTTTTAAACAATAGCGAAGTGAGCTGAGTAAGTGCGAGAGAGCGAGATCGAGTGTGGCGCAGAGATGTGCGTTCTTCAGAACGAGAGCGAGAATCCCACACTTTCACGA